>QWZN01000331.1:0-20326 GCA_003693225.1 Venturia aucupariae | reverse complement strand
TATAGGCTATTCGAATAGCTAGTAACCCCGTTCGGTCTAGCCGGGGCCCCGGCTAGTTTCTAGCGGTATATTAATACCGTATTATAAGAATTGTTAGGGGCTGGCGCCCTTAGGAAGGTTGGGGCTCGAGGCTTATAGGATATATAGGCTATAGTAGAGACCGGTAGACAGTACGCGGACTACGAGACTATATAGCTAGCCTAATCCCTCCTCCTACTTTATACTTTAGTTAACTTAGCTTTATCTACTACCTTAATCCTTATGTATATAGGGTTACCCCGCGATATTAAGTTAACTTAATTTTCTACTTACGAAGTAACTCCCTCCACTATAAACAACCTAGACGACGAGGGTTTTCCCTCGCTCCCCGGCTCTACGGGTATAAGATAGGACGGTAGTAGACCTCCCGTCTAGCTACTCCCTACCCAATATACCTCTACGATCTAATAACTAGTCGCCGCCCAAAGAATCACGGAGAATAAGCTAAACGCAGTAGAGGTAGCTTTCAACAACTAGAGGAGCTAGGATAAAAAACTACGCGAACTAGTCAACGCCCTTTAGGCGTTTGCCTCCCGCGAGACCGCGGCGCCCGCCTACGATAGACCGGATACTATAGGTCCTCGGGAATAGAAGCCTCCTATATAGAATAGTACCGTAGCTACTTTCCGCGACTTTCTTATTCGGCTATAGAGCTCCTACCGCGTATACTCCGGCCTTAAACCCGCGCTCTCCGCTCCCTACTACTAGGACTGTATCAACGACTGCCTCCTATACGATAAGCGCGTAAGGTTACGTAACTTTTGGATAGCGGGCGGCGCCTTAGAAAGCTAGGACCCTAAGGAGTTCTTTACGGTACTCGAGGCTACCTTCGCGGACTCTATAGAAAAAACGAAGGCTTTAGAAAATCTTATAAGGTTGAGGTACTAGGACGGCTAACTATAGTATAAATACTAGCTAGTTTTCGACGAACTCCTATACGTATCGGATAGGACCTACTAGGATAACGCTATAAAGATTATATATCTAAAGAAGATATTTTCTAACTAGGTCGCTATAAGCACGGTCCCTATATAGTATATACCGTAGTACGCCGGTTTCTATACGGAGGTCGGATATATTATAGCTAATTATAAGAATACCTCCTAGTTCGCTACTAAGAACTAAATATAGCTCTCTAGGCTAAAGTCCTCGGAGCCCGGCACGGTTGGGTCGTACGCCGGCCCTAGCGGAATAACCAACTTTCTCCCTAATACTAGGCCCTAGATAGAGCCGGTCGATACCGTAATAACCGCTACCCGGGTCTAAATAAGCGGATAGCGCTCTGCTATAAGCTTATCGCGATAGTAGCCTAACCCTAGTAGTTCCTCTAAGGCCCCTACCTACGCTAAGTAGGTTATTAAAGCGGAGCTCGACTCGAGACGGGAGTAAGGACTCTACTTCTAGTACGGAGGGAGTAGATACCGGTCGAATAACTATATCTACCGCGCCGCCCTAAACCCCGTAAAGGCCTCCTCCGGATATATTAACGTATCCGCCCTCCTCTCCGTACCGGATACCCCTCCTATATTGGAGGACTCCGAGCCGGAAGAGGCGGGAAAAGTATAGCTCCCTATTATAGTTAGGATAAGGGAGCTATAAGAGTACTTAAGTAGGGCTAGTAATTATACTAGATAAGAATAAANATAATACTACTTCTTCTATATTTACCCTAATCGATAAAGGCTGCGAGTACTACGCTATAATAAGTAATAACCTAATAAGGAGACTCGGACTCCGTCTAGTTAACGACGCTTCGCGTCGAATATATAGCGCTATAAAGGTAATAACGGATACTAAGATTAGAGGGGTAGTCGGGTTCCGGATAAATATAGGCGGATTCCGCTAGAACGTATACGTATACGTCGTACCTAATCTATCCTACGACTTAATCCTAGGCAACCTATAGAAGGCCTATAATATGATCCGGATAGCGCCCAATTAGGGCCGGCTCTAGTACGGCCGTAGTCTATAGTAGATTGCGGAGCGTTACCGCCACGAAGAACGTAAGCCCGCGGGAATATCTACGGCCTCTACTATAGACGGTATAATAGCCGTGTCTACTTATATTACGGAGCGTTACCGCTACGAGGAACGTTAGCCCGCGGGAATATCCGCGGCCTCTACTATAGATAGTACGATAGCCGTATCTACTTATCTAGACTCGGAGCGCAAGTGTAAGCGGCCTTTTACTAAGGAGGCCGCCCGAGAGCGATTAGAGGCTAAGGTAGAGGCGATAGACCTAGCGTCGGTAGCTTTAGCTATACTTATACCTTAACTAGGATATCCCGCTAACTCTAACACGCGCGAGTATAAGCGGCCTTTTACTACGGAGGCCGCCCTAGAGTAATCGGAGGCTAAGGTAGAAGCGACGGATATAGCGTTAGTAGCCTTAGCGGTACTTATACTTTAACTAGGATATCCCACTAACTCTAATATACGCGAGTGCAAGTAGCCTTTTACTACGGGGGCCGCGTCCTAGAAGACGGGCTCCGCCTATTTCGGTATAGTAGCCCCTTAGCCGGGATACCTACCTAAGTTAGGGGTTAGTAGGCCCAACCCCTAGCCTAGAGACTACTATACGGTACGGGACTCTAGCCTAGAATAGTCGGACTCCGCCTCCTATATTATAATAGCTAGTTTCTCCCGGGACACGAAAACGCGGATTGCCGTAGTAAATATAGAAGACGTACTTAAGGCCTTAGACGATAAGCCCTCTACTACGACGGTATAGCTTAAGAAGTAGCTACCTCTAGAGATCTACGACCTTACTACGCTATTTTCTAGCCGAGAGGCTAAGAAGCTAGCCCCCTTCCGCCCTAACGTCGACTATAAGATCGAGCTCTAGACGAAGGCGGACGGGTCCCTAGAGATACTACCCTAGAGCCTACTATATAGGATATCTAAGGAGGAACTACTAGTACTACGTAAGATACTTAATAACCTCTTAGTAAAAGGATTTATCCGGCTATTAACTTCGAACGGCGGGTCTCCGGTCCTATTTATCCGGAAGGCGTCCGGCGGCCTTAGATTCTACTACGACTACCGAGCCCTTAACGCCGTAACTAAGGCCGACTACTACCCTCTACCGCTTATTTCGGAGACCTTGCGAAACCTAACGGGGGCTACCTAGTTAATAAAGGTCGACGTCGTCTCCGCGTTGTAGTAGGAAGAGCGTTGGTAAGGTAAAAGCTAGATATTATTATCCGCCGTCAATAGGATCTCATAGTCAGATGGAATGATGGAGTGGAGGCAAGATTAGATAGAAGTAAATATGTAGATAAAGATAAGATAAAAGGTCTTAAATATACTACTTAAGAGACTATAATATAAAAGGTGGTATAAATATACATTGTTGGTTAGTTCTTAAATATTAGATAGATACTAAGTCCGTCCCTTATATACTAGCCCTATAATAGTATATCCCTACTATATTCTTACCCCCCTTTTATAGTTGTGTCGTCCCTTGATATAATAAGACTAGTTATCGCTACTAATAAAAGAAAAAGTATTAACCTTCCTAGCGGCTACCGTAGTAGGTGGACCTTTACTATTGTCCTAACCTTCTACTCTATTATTACTATCGCTATCCTTATCCTCGAGTATATCCTCGAGATCGCGTTTATTCTATTCTATTATAAAGTACTAATCTGGTTTCGCAATTGGTCCGCCTTTGCGGAAGCGACATGTAAAGAAACTCGCCTCGCCGAAGTAATATATCTCCTGCTTAATAAATGCGGCAAACTTGTCAGTAATCAAGTTCGTAAGTTCGGTCTCCTATCTATTGATAATATTCTTAAAATGGCGATTATCCTTAACGACTTTCTCAACTTACTTAATAATATCGTAGTTGTCCTATCGGAGACGACTAATTAGTACTTATACGATTGGCTCGACTGAATATAGTATAATATGCGAAGGAAAAGGATATAGTAACTTACTATAGTTGACGGAGTGACTAGATAGAGATATAGGTCCAACCTAGAGATCGCGATACGCCTTGGTAAGCTCCTCCTAGGTACCGCCTTCAGGAATCTCAAGTAAAGTATAATCTACCTTAATACCGCAGTACTAGGGTAATATGGTTAGACGAATACTATCTGCCTTTCCTACTAATCTATAGAAGTTCAACGGATAGGTAATGCGGATAGTATAGTCGGCTGCAATCTAACGCTAAAAGTCTACTCCAAATCGCTTTATATAATTACTATTCCATATCTTTGGAAGGATCTTCGCAATGTAACTATTACCGAGAGGAATACCGCGGAGCTTGTTTATATCCTACTATGTAATAATATTATCTATCTTGTATATTATCGGGACGTACTAGGTGTAGTTATTCTTAGTCTCTCCAAACATAGTCAGACTGCCTTGAATCTAGTTCGTGCCTTTATTTAATTCGATAGTATCCTTAATATTAATGTCGATATGACGGAATGCAATATTATTACCTTTTCTAGTCGTCTTGGCGTAGTAAGGGTAAGAGATTAGCTAGAATCGACGATCTAGACGAAGTATAATATATCGAGCCTAGTATCCAATGGATTGGCGCATTGCCTACTAGGTAATACTATAGTATATGGTTCGGTTCTATCCTAGATTATTCTTCCTATTAACCTTGCGCAAATACCAAATATAGTATGCCGACTCGATCTCAGCGATATCCTTAATAGTCTAGAACTAACCTATCTATTACAAGTCGTCGGGAACGTTCTTAAAGTACTTGATACTATTAATCTTCTTATTAAATAAAGCTTCCTTCTTCATCTAGTACTTAAAAGTAGTCTCGTTTAGGATACTACTATCGTGGTCCTAGTCTTCAAGATCGCTCTTTGTCTAGATGTGATTACGAAAGATTTCGTACTCCTTAGGACTTATAGTATTCTTCTCGAAAACATTAATATTGATTAGCTTATAAGTATAGATACCAATATAGTTAGAATGAATAGACGGGCGGTTACCTATGCGGAACCACTTAAACTTGTCGCGTAAAGTTATAAACGTAGCTAGATTCGCACAGGTTGCCTATTCTACCAGCCGATTAGTAAGAACTAATATCTTACCATTTCGTGTCTAAAGTACCGCCTAGCCTATTATATATCGCAAATGGTTCTAGTACATCTCGTCTTTAACTATAACAACTATCTTTGCGAACTTCTAAAAGTTATCTAGTATCGTGCGCTTGATTATTACCTTCTTAACCTTCTTGCCGAGGTCTACATGTCCAATGTCGCTAATGCGTATCTAACTAACTATAGGTTTCTTTAGAAGGATGCTTAGACGAACCTTATTAGCCGTAGTACTATAAGTATAAGTATCTTTAGTAAGTTTAGTATCTTTAAAGTCCTCCTCTTTATCTATAACTATATTATCTTCATTATGCTCCTTAGGAGACTTTTGCCTACTCTTGCCTTTGGATCGAGTAATACGAGACTTATTATTATCTTCTCTAAACTCTTCCTTATTCTATTGGTCGAGTTCCTTTATTACTTCTTCGAGGACATTAAGTAGTACACCGTAAGCCGATCCTACGTTAGACGAGGGAGATAAATACGCTAGATCTAATAACTATTAACTTATACCGGAGGTTGCTTGAGAATGTTCGCGGAAAGGATCGTTATTATACTAACCGATCTCCTTCGTACGTGTAAGATACTGCTAAAGTTAGGTTGTAGTAATCGGTAATAGATACCTAGGATAATAGACTCTACTAAAGTCATCCTAGTTAACGTCCTTGGAATACTTATCGTAAACTACTCGCTTAATCTCTTCGCCCTTCTCGATACTAATAATATCGACTAGACCTGCTATATTAGACTACTATAGTCTTAATGAGTTTCGGGATCGTACGATTATTGATAGGCGATAGTAGATTACTACGCTAAGTATCTCAAGTGCGGTTTGAATTAGAAGTTCGATGACTAGTTTAAGGTATATTCGAAGTCTAATAAGTAAGTTGCGGCTGAGTTAGAACTTAGCGGTCTATAGTATTATACTATCCCTCCTATTAATAAAGAGGGGAGACTACTTGTTATTAAGAAGACCACTAAGGATTCCGCTATCCTATTTGATAAAATATTTACCTACTCCCTCGGCATCATCTACTCGCGTTAAGCCGCGAATATTATTATACGCAGCCCTTACCTAATTTCGGGTTTTCACGCCTTGGGTCGCGTATTTATTAATAATAGACAAATCGGTTTCGAGTACTTCTATAACGGACCTAGTAGTTAGGATAAGTAGTTTGTACTCTTCGTCCTTACTCTATTTTAGATAGTTAATAAAGAGTACCGAGACCATCTTATTTTAATTCGATCGATATTTAATCTCCTAACGAATACTATCAAGATAAGTAATACGCTCTCCAAGTTCTATAATATCTAGTGCTTAACTCTATTTCTCGGCGCTCTACTTAATCGACTTAAACTGTTCCGATTATAGAAAGCTTACCGTATTATTCTTCTTATCTACAGCGGCTACTCTACCCGTGATTATAAGAGCGGTATTATCGTTAACTAGTATAGATTTAGAGTCGCTCGTTATAGACTTATCGGGTCCGCCTTCATCGTCCTTCTAGCTTCGAGTTCTAGGTCCTATAATAAGTGCCTTGGGTAGCTCGTATTCGTATAGTTTTTAGTTTCGTTCGTATTCGTGGTTGAAGTTGTAGAAAATAAAAGATATAAAGAGTGAAAGAGAAGAAGGAAAGAAAGAATCCTCCTACTTAAATAGATATCCTTGCTATATTTCCAAGTCTATTAATAGTATCAATATAGCTCCCTATAACATTGTAGATAACAGTTAATATAAACAGTTAATATAAATATAGTAAGAAATACAAATACTACGATCAGGTATATAAATATAAATACAAACTGAAAAACAATAATCGAAAAGAATAAAATATAATATATTAAAAACTTATCTCGCAATCTTCTTTCTTATCTTATTAACGTTAGTACTGTCTTTAATAATGCTTTAGCGGATAGTTCTAGTCGTTTTTAATATCCGGGGCTGGCCCCTAGAGTTATCTAAGTCCGGTTTATCGAAATTTCGCCGCCGGGAATCTACTATACGGAACTTTTCGTCGCAATATCTAGTACAATTTGAGTATAAAGAAGATACTTCTAACTCGGCCCGTATACGCTATCTAATAATAGCTTGCTGCGCCATCTAATAATAGCTTGAGGTAGGATAGCTATCGGACTATTTCTAAGGTATACGTGATTGTCTATGTAGGTCGACCTCTAAGGAGGAGGAACTAGGAACTCTAGAGGTGTAGAGAATACTCGTCTTTTTATCTCTCTAGAGGAGGAACTAGATACCTCGGAGGTGTAGAGAATACTCGTCTTTTTGTTAGACCAGTTCTATACGTAGTTGTCTATATAGGTCGACCTCTAAGGAGGAGGAGGAACTAGGAACCTTACCGTAGTTATACGGTGCCGCGGTTATACGGTACCGCGGTTATAGTAGAAGCTAAGGAAGTGAATATAGTACAGCAGTCCTACTAAGAAAGTGAAACTCTGGATGCGCGGCGGCTCTAGTATAATTATAAGCAAACGAGCGATGCGTAAATCTCTAGGTAGTAAAGGTAATAATAATACCCGGGTCCGGCCCCTAGAGTCGTAATAGTAGTCTCTAAGTCGTCGAGGTTACTTTAATATTTAGAGACTCCTCGATTCAAAAAGTACCTAGTACTAGGGCGGTCTACTGATGAGATGCTTGATATACGGCCTCTAATACGGCCTACTAATACGATACTTAATGTGCGGCCTCTAATACGGCCTGCTAATACGATAATATTTAGAGACTCCTCAATTCAAAAAGTACCTAGTACTAGGGCGGCCTACTTATCGGATCTATCTATTATTATCTTACTTGACAAATGAAACTACTAATACCCTACCTAGATTTTTCTTCTTTTAGAAGAACTATAGACTCCTCTTCTTCTATTATCCGTCTCTTCTCGATTTGTCTAATATCCTAGACTTATTCTACTACCGTGTCGAACTCAAAGATAGGAGAATTAAACGCTTAATAATAATAATATAAATTCCAAAACAATTAACAAACTTCAAAAATTCAAACATATAAAATAAAATAAAGAAAATTTACTAGAATAATAATAAAATTCAAAATCAACAACAATAATATATTAACAAAAGAAAATTAAACTATTTAATATATTAATCACCTTCTCACATTCCAATCTCGGGATATATAAACATCGTATACTAATTAGAATCGAAGTTAGAATATCGGTCTGCGTTAAACTCCGGGTCGATATCGGGAGAGATATCGATGAAGTCCTTATATATATCGGAATTGAAATTAGGTAGACGAGTAATCTAAACTATTAGACCTACGTCTAGTTCCGCTTTATCTGCTATTAAGTTATCTAATAAGTAGTCGGAGAAGATATTATATTCTTCTCGGTTAAAGCTATCTAGGTTTGAAATTCGAACAAATGCTTCGGCGTCAACTTTATTACTATTATCGGATCTACTAGAATCGGATGAAGCTTCCTCTCGTAGAATAAATACTCGAATACGGTCTACGCGTATACTCCTGAATATAACTGTGTCGTCTAGTTTAGATAGTTTATAGCTTCCAATTTTGCGTCTAGTATCCTTATCTGTATACACCTTCGAGATCTTATATAGTCTAAGCTATCTAAATTCCAACTTGTTACTAAAACTCTAGACTAGTTTCGTATTATATAGCAGTACAAAGTTACCAACTTCAAGCTTTGATATGCGGCGACGAGATGCGCGAGATACCTCCTAGTAATCGATTACTTCTTAACGTATACGTTGCTATCTGGTAGCAGCTTCCCGCAAATCTCCCTCTCTAAGATTAAGTTGTTTCGCTCGTATCGCAAGAAGGTCTTCCGTTGTCTTTATAGACTTCTAGTTTAGTATTCGCCAAGTAGTTATCTTCAACTCGATTGGTAGGACATATTCCTTACCAAGTATTATCCTAGCTAGTATTATTCCTATTGTTTGTTTTATAGTTGTCCGCTCTACCTATAGGATACTATATAATAGAGATACCTAGGTTTTCTTTCCACCATCAGTTATCTTACGCAATGCTATAATAATTAGCCGATAAGTTCGTTTAATTCCGCCTTGAGCCTACGAGTTATATAGAGAAATCTAAATCTTCCTAGTACTAAATAAGTGAAGAAGAGTATCAACGAAGCGTTTATTCTTAGGGCTACTATCTATACCGATCTCGAGAGGAACTCCCTATCTAGTAATAATATACTCGTAAATGAAGTTAGTAATCTACTTTATATTCGGAGAACCTCGAAGAGCCTTAGCTTTACTCTAGCCGCTAAGCTCTTCACGAGTATGAATAATATACTCGAAACCTTCTCGTTTAGGCATGCCTATATAGTTAATTAACTACCGAGTACTAAGTAACTTACTACGAATCTTTGTTGTATTCAGACCCTCGTTAACTTTATTCTAATCGTTCTTCTAACAAGCTTTACAACCTTTGACCCATGCGGCGACGTCCTTATAATAACCTTCCTAGAAGTATCGCTATCTAACTAGTTTAGTAGTTGCTTCTCGTCCCTTATAACCATACTTATTATAAAGAAGTTTAATGATTTCTTCTTACTCCGTCGTATTATCGATAACGCGTCTATATAGAGATCCTCGTGCTCCTCGGCAGAACAATTATCGATGTAGAATAAGAAAGTTGAATACTTTCTTTCTAATAGTACGGTACTCTTTAGTAGAGGAGTATAGCGGTGGTTTCTTTAGCGTTATTAGGTAATCCGCAATTATGCGATACTCGTTAGTATAAAAGCTATCTAGTCCTTACTATTTTCGACGCTTTTCTAGCGAAGGTTCGCTTCTACTGTCCTATATTATACTAGAACCCTCGTTTAGATTGTCGTTAGAGGAGTTATAAGAATCTAGTTAATTAGTCGTCTAGTATCCGTCAGAACCAGAAAGCGAACAGATCCGCGGACTATAATAAGTAACTACTCTAAGATCCGAGGCTATAAAATCGTCAATATCGAAATTGGGAACAAGAGGAATATCCTCGATAGGAATATCCTTATATTGGCGAGACAGTCTATTAGCAACTACATTTTTCTTTCCTTTAATATGTCGAATCTCGAAGTTCTATATTACTATCCAAGTAAGCTATCTAGTTACAAGTGCGCCGGTAATATCGGATAATATTCTATTAATCTAATAAATTAGAGTTCGAGTATCCGTTTCGACAATAAAGTATATACCCTATAGGTAAATCTTGAACTTCTTAAGCGTATTTAAGAGCGCCCTATACTCTAACTTAAGGGTATCATACTTCCTTTTAGTAACTGACTAGATACTACTCGTATACCTATATAGATAGCGCTTTCCTTTATGCTCTTAAGAGAGCTCTACGCCCTAACCCTTAGTTAATATATCGATAGAAAGAATCAACTATCCTAATCCTTCGTTATACCGAATCGGTTTCAAAGCGGGGGCTTTAGTAAGAGTATTCTATAGTCGAGTTATTACTTCCCTCTAACTGTTACCCTAAACAAAGTCTACGTCCTTCTTGAATAGGAAAAAGATCGGCTGTGCAATTGTCGCAAAATTTCTAATCTAGATGCGATAGTATACGTAGATACCGATAAATACTCTTACCGATTTTAGTAACCTAGGCTTAGCCTAGTTTATAATTGCTACAACCTTCGACTCGTCTAGGCGACGTCTATACTTGTTATACTAGTATCTAATAATATGAAGTCCTTCTATATAAATATCGAACTTCTTACCTAAAACTATTACCTTTGCGCGCTTAATGTCTGCTAGCAGAGTATTAAGATTCCTAATATACTTAAGAATATTCCTTCGAACTCTAGGTAGCTTACTTATCTCGTCTCCGTAATCCTTTTCTAACTTGTTAAGAACATCGTCGATATACATATCGTTTATATAAATCTAGTGCCAAATAATTATCTTTATAACTCTATAAAATTGAGCGACCGAATTCGTAGCGCCCTAGGGCAATATTATTATACGGTAGAGTCTAAAAGGGTATTGGAATACTATTATATCTCTACTTTCTTCAGCAAGTTCGAGTTGATTATATCCTAAGAAAAGGTTAGCTAATAAAATATAAGGATATCCTACAAACGAATCTACAAACTCGTCTATAGAGGGAGGAATATTAGTATCTCGGATTGTTACTCTATTATAATTTGTTGCGCTATTAATTAACCGGTAATTTGGCTTATTAATACTATTACCTTTCTTCGCGACGAGGAACTAAGGATTCCTATACGGTCCGTAGTATAGCTCGATCCTTCCTGTGTCGATACGTTCCTTAAGAATCTAACGAGCTACTCCTTCCAATACTTTCGGAACATTAAATGACTTCGCTTGCTAAGGTATATAATCTACTATCCGGATAACTTGAGGCGGAGCAACTTCGCGCTAAATCCTACCGCATTTAGAGAAGTCCTAGGCTAATATAGGCTCCCGTTAATATAATATCTCCTTGACAAAAGCTCTCTCTTCTAGACTTAGATCTAGGTTAATACGTATAGCCTTAAAGCGCTCTTCTATCAATCGTATCCCTCGAGGGAAAGTCGCGTATCGCTTTTCTAAATAAATGTCGAGATTAGAATCTAGTTCTACGCTTATCTACTCGAGCATCGCAACTTCGCGCTAGTTAACGAGACCTCCTAGAGTTTCTCTATTCTTAAGTAGAATATTTACAGGTAAGACCTTGTCTACTTTCTTTTTATATAGCGTTACGAGTTGCGGTTGCGGTTAAGTCGAAAATTTTATAATTTCTTAGCGCTTCTTCGTTAGTAGATTAATATCCGGGGCTAGCCCTAGGAGTCGATTACCGTCAAAATCCAACCTTCGTAACCTAAAGTTAGCTACCAGACTACGATTCTTCTATAAATACTCCTCGCGCTCTACTACTTTCTTTATTTCCATCTTGAAAATCTCCTCGTTAGTATAATATAAAGGAATAAACTCGCGCTAGTTAGGTACGCGTACTAACGAGGTGATTATCGGCGCGTCCGGGGCGTCCTAAATATCGAAAACAACTTCTAGTAGAACCTACTCCCCCTTATCCTCTCGCCTTATCGCAATTGCACCCAGTCCAATAAACGCGGAAGAATCTCTAGGTTTAATTATTTCGCGAACTAGTTTTCCGCATCGAACTTCTCGTTGTCGGAGGACTCGTTACTTGAACTAGTTTGATAATCTTAAGGCTCCTAGACCTTATTATCTTTATTAGTTACTTCTTTAACTCTAGTACTTCTTAACTGACGAATTGCTGCATCGTAGTTATAATCGGTAAACCTAGTATCCTAACGAACCGACTCGTCACCATTAATAGATCGCGCAACGTATCGAATAGCGCTATCCGGAATATTATAAATCTATAGAGAGGAGCGCAAAGAGAAGGGCTGGCCTAGGATAACTAGTCGTGAATATCTTAATAAAACTATAAAGAGCGTGCCGTCGTAAGAGAAGGGAGCATCCGCAATACGAATACTAGTATATATCTATCCGATGAGACTAATATTATATCTATCGGCAGCAGTTAGGTTGTTTCTAATAGCTTACTACTTAGGATTATCAAAACCGCTAATAGGAAGGCCGAAAGCTTTAGTAGTTACTATACTTATTATATTTACTTCTATACCTGTGTCGATTATTCCGTCTCGAGATACTTCGCCAATAGAGACTTTTATAACTGGCGAACTAGCAAACACACGATACTTGCGATTGGCGCGGTCTATAACTGCAACTGTATAAGATATAATTAGGTTAATACCGATCTTAGTATCTTCTATTAGAATACGCGCATCTATAGAGTCGGAAATAGTTATACTATTAATATTGCGAGGAAGATCCTAAGCTCTCTTCTTAAACTGCTTCTACAACTTTGCCGCTTTCTTTTCTACTTTTAATACTTTCGCAGCTTTTATAGTGGGCTCGATCATCTATACGACGTTATTAGGAAGACGTTTGAATATAAAGTTGTTTAGGCAGGGTATGAGTATAAGAAGCTCCTAGAAAGTAAACGTATAATCGCCGTTTAATATAACTCGTGAAATAACTTCAAGTTCTATATCTCGTTTCGGAACCGCTGCAATTAGTTGCTTGAAAGTCGGATTATTATTTCTAATCTTTCTCGGCTAAGTCCCTCGTATAGTTTCGTTATTACTAACTTCTGCTATTGACTAATCTTCCGCCTTAGTCTAAATAGGACCACTAGTTCCGTTATCGATTATTTCCTAAAACCGTCCTAGAATAGTATACTTGACTCTAGTTGATTTTATTACTAGCTTTGTAGCAGCTAGCTTTACAACTTTCGAAGAGGCCTTACCAGGAAGGTTTATAGTAACCTTAGTAGGAGCCTTGTTAACATTCCGAGGCCTACTAGCGGTAGAAATATATATAGACTTATTATACTTTATTACTAATCCTCCTATCTCGTCAACTTCCTAGTTATCTATATTAATAAACTTGCTCTCATACGCGTCCCTACTATTATAGAGACTACTAACTTGGATGGTAGAAATACTATTCCCGCTCTTAAGTTTGCGATCTTTATATATCCTCGCAATCTAATTAGACTATCGCTTAATAGTATATAGTACAAGACCTCTGATCTTGTTACTAGGATTCTTTATACTACCCTAATACAGACCGCGCTCCTAAGGAGTTTTACTATCACGTTTATAGTATATAATACCGGCCTTAAGGAAGTCCCCTAAGCAACCGTTAAGTTGAAATACTATCTTACTAGACTTGCTATATCCTAGGCAAATACGTTCTATAGGTGATGTACTAGTACTAGGGTTTAAAGTTAATAGTATCATTGCAGGATTTAGAGCTCTTGCTGGTGCAGGTTGACTTATATTACCGGTTCTTTACGCATTAGGAGGCGCTAACTGACGAGTTCTAGATTGGTTAAAGGTAGATAGATTGCTCGTAGTTACATTAGAAGAATAGTAAGTTACTACTAATAGAGAAGATTTGAAGTTCTTTTGAACGTAATTAGTAGCTAAGGCATATTATATGCTGCTCAAACGGGTCTTTATAAAGACAGGATCATGTAAGTAATATAAAGTGTTATAAGCGGCCTCTCTACTAATACTGCTAATATATATGTTCTTAAAGGCTTCTAGTAGCGCCTAGTTAAGTCTAGAACTAGTAGGAAGAGGAGTCTTACTACTTATAAGATTTTCATTTCTTTTCGCGATGGATTTGTTAGTAATACGCTCCAGGACCTTATTATTAGTAGAGCTAGTAAATATCTCTATATCCTCTTTGCCGTTAATAATACGCTTAGCTTCCTTAATAATTTCTTTAATATTTTCGTAAGTGCGGCTAGAAGTAGACTTTATTAGGTACTTCAAGTTGACTTACTACTTGACATCTATAGGAAGACTATATATAAAGGCCCTAGTATAGGAAGCCTTTATAGTATCGCCGTTCTCGTATATAGTAGGCTAGTAGACTTTGAACTCCTTGAGGAAGCCCTTAGGTTTAAGGATACCCTTCTTACTTTTGCGAGCAATCTCTACGAGGTAAGCGAGAGTCTCCTTCTTCTAGTATTCATCCTAGGCGATGTACTCCTCTCTAAATAAGGCTTTGAGTAAGTCCTAATCGTACTCCTCCTATCTATTAAGAGCTCGGATGTCTTTATAGATATTAGTATAATAGTTGATTATTAGACCTCGATATTTCTAAATATCCTTTTCAATCTCGAATACTTCGTACTACTCTTCTAATCGGATAAGGAAAGTAGACGCATTCTTCCCACTAAAGATATATCTATAAGGAAGGATCAAGTTCTTAGGATCGTATTAGACTCGTCCTATATTAGTCTTAGTACTATTTATTATTATAAGGATATCCTTATAGCTAAACTATATATGCTCCAATACAATATACTGCTTAGTACTAGAACTACCGTCTTTCTTATTGGTTACTCGGCTAGAAGTAGGCTTCTTACCGGTATCGATTCTATCGGATGAGTCCGCCTTACTAGAGGTAGTATTAGGAGTATCCTCTAGGGCGGTACCCTTATCGCTTTCGTCGATATTCTAGTTGTTTCTAATGTCCTAGATTCTAGATAGGCTAGGTTCGTCCATTACTTCGTAAGGGTTGTTATAGGTATCGTTGTAACAGGTAATATAATATCGTTGTAGTAATCTCAAAATCAGTTATTAAAGAATCAGAAGTTCTAATAGGATAGTAATAAGAGTATACCACATATGGCTAAATACTATATATTTACTACCTTGGTATTCCAGTTTATCTATTGTTATTAGTTTAGGGGCATATATATGCTCATTTTTATCAACTTCTTTTAGTTCTTGAGTATACAGCTGCTTATTAAGTCGTTCCGTTTTCAATGTCGTCAGTTTCGGAGTATATAGATACTTAAAGTATCGTCCCGTATATAGGTATCGTCGTTTAGTATAGTTAATACGAACTCGCGATCGCTTCGTATACCGAGGTTTTCTTTTAATCGTTACAAGCTTCGCAAGTAAAGTCTGTTTTCGTCTTCTCCGAAGGATAGGTATCCTAGTTTGGAGTCTCTCCAATCTTAGGTCTCTAAAGGTTATCCGGAGATCGGGTTCTATTATTATCGCTATTATCGTGTGTGGATATCTATAAATTAGTAATATAGATATCTCTTAGTGAGGTATCTAGAGGAATAAGTAAATATAGTAAAAGAAAATACGTTACTAAAATGACTTCCTCCTCACTATATATACTAACTAATATGAAGAACCTACGGTTCGATATATAGTACAAAGTCCCTACGGAGATTACTAAAAATATAGTAGGAAGAGCGTTAGTAAGGTAAAAGCTAGATATTGTCATCCGCCGTTAATAGGATCTCATGGTCAGATGGAATAATAGAGTGGAGGCAAGATTAGATAGAAGTAAATATATAGATAAAGATAAGATAAAAGGTCTCAAATATACTACTTAAGAGACTATAATATAAAAGGTAGTATAAATATATATTGTTAGTTGGTTCTTAAATATTAGATAGATACTAAGTCCGTCCCTTATATACTAGCCCTATAATAGTATGTCCCCACTACAGCGTTCTAGAAGCTACGCGTAGCAAAGGGGCACGAGTTTAAAACCGCGTTCCGAACGCGATATAGGCTATTCGAATAGCTAGTAACCCCGTTCGGTTTAGCCGGGGCCCCGGCTAGTTTCTAGCGGTATATTAATACCGTATTACGTGAATACCTAGACGATTACTGCTCCGTATATATAGATAACGTTTTGATCTATTCTACTAGTTCCCGTAAGGACTATTTCCGGAAGGTTTAAACCGTTCTCTAGAAGCTTTTAGCCGCGGGCCTATACCTAGATCCTATAAAATTAGAGTTTGTAAAGAAAAGGATTAAGTATCTAGGCTTTATCGTATATACCGACGGAAAAGGGTTGGAGGCCGACCTAGATAAGGTAGAGGCTATCTAGGTATAGTAGCCCCCTAGGATATAGAGGGAGGTTAGACGATTCCTAGGCTTTATAAACTATTACCGAGTCTTCGTACCGGAATATTCAAGGATTGCCGCGCTATTAACGGCGCTAACCGGCCGAAACGCGTCGTTCTCCTAGGATAAATAGGCCGAGGAAGTATTTTAGAGGCTTAAGGACGTTTTTACGCGTACTCCGGTCCTTCGATAGTAGGACCCGTCCCTTTCTACGTTCGTCGAGGCGGACTATAGCGGCTTAGTACTAGAGGGCGCCCTTAGCTAGGAAACGGGCGGAGTCCGGTATCCTATAGCCTTCTATAGCGAGAAGCTAAATACCGCCGAAATCAACTATAATATCTATAATAAGGAGCTTCTTACCGTGGTCTAGTACCTTTAATACTAGGATAGCGAGCTTTGGGGCGCGGGCTACTTTATAGTCCTTACCGATTACCGAAACCTAGAGTACTTTATAAAGAAGTAGAAACTATCCGAACGCTAGGCGCGGTAGGCGGAGACCTTAATAAGATATAAGTTCTCTATAGTCTATCGGCTAGGGGCCGAGGCCGTTATTCCTAACGCCTTATCCCGGCGCGACTAGGACGGCCTAGTCGAGGCCGACTACGATTCCCGGGTTAAGTAGCTCCTCCCCGCGGAGAGCCTTACGAAGTAGACGTAGGCCGCGCTATTTACTACGGAGTACGGTAGGTTCGACGGATCCCGAGGCCCCTTTAGGGAAGAAGAGCTAAACCTACTCTAGAATAACCTAGCCGTAAAAGATACTATATACTAGAGCGTCTTCCGGGCCGTATAGGACGGACTCCGTATAATCCCTACTAGACTTAAGCTTAAGGTCTAGATAGATAACTACTAGATCGATAGCTAAGGATTACTTTAATATAGAGGGAAGCTCTAGGTACCCGGCGCCTCTTTTATATTAGACGCCAACCGGAAAGGCGCGGACTCCGCTACTATTAAGATAGACGCCCTACGAATAATACTAATCTAGAGGTACTACAACTCCGCGGTCTCCGGCTATTCTAGCCGGGAAACCTTAATCTCTAGTATAGCCTAAGACTATTACTAGCCGCTCCTCTCCGCCTACGTACGGCGTTTCCTTAAAAACTATAACTTATATAGACGTAATAAGATATAGCGGGCCTTAAGGGCCGGACTCCTATAACTACTCCTAGTCCCCAACCGATTCTTCACGGAGATCTCTATAGACTTTATAACCAAATAGCTAGATAGTAAGGGTTGTACTAATATATAGGTTATTAAGGACCGGCTTAGTAAGACCGTAGTATTTAAGGCGATATCTACTATAAATGCGGAGGACTACGCCTAAAGATTCCTAGAGTACTAGGTACGCTACTACGGCCTCCCCCGTGTAATTACTAGTAACCGGGGTAGCAACTAGACTAGGAAATTCTAGAAACGACTATATATACTTCTAGGCGTGGAGCGTCGACTTAGTAGCGCCTACTACGCGTAAACGGACGGAGGCCCTAAGCGTATAAACTAGGAGCTCTAGGCCTACTTGCGGAACTACGTTAACTTTATATAATCTAACTAGAAGAAGTGGCTCCCTACGGTGTAACTAGCAGTTAACGGTCGATTCTATACTAGGATCGGAATATCGCCCTTCTTTACTACCTATAGTTACTACGCCCCTTCTCCGGTTACTCTATAGGAGGACCCCGCCGACTATCGCCCGCTACTAGCGGAATAGCGCGTAGAGGCCTTCGTGAAGAAGCTAAAGGACGTAATAGATATATACTAGGCCTTAATAGCCGTATCCAACTAGTAGTAAGAGGAGGCCGCTAATAAGACTAGATAGGCCGCCCTAAAATACGCGGTAGGCGATAAGGTTTGGCTTAGCCTTCGAAACTATAGTAGTAAGAGACTAAAGAAGAAGCTAGATACCTACTAGGCGAAATATACGGTCGCCGAGGTTATTAGCCCGCTCTCTATTCGATTAGAAGGAATCTCTAAGGGTATCTATCCTATCTTTTACCCGGACCTCCTACGACTAGTATTACGAGAGGATCCTCTACTAGGGTAGGTAATCGACGATTCGTAGCCGGCCCCCGTACTCTCGGAGACGTACGAGAAATAGGCCGTAGAGAAGATCCTCTACGCTAGAACGAAGTCTAGAAAGCGCTAGATCCTAGTAAAATAGTATAGTTTCTATAACCCTACTTAGGAGCCCCTCGAAGAGATAGAGAACGTAGAGGCTATAGACGTCTTTAAATAAACCTACGGTAGCGCTCGCTCTAACGATAGCCTACGCGATAAGTAGGACGCCGGCCGACCTAAAAGAGGCGGTCGCCGGCTATCCTAACGGTAATCTTACGATATATAGTCTTTCCTCTCCTAGATTTTATAGCTCACTTTTCTTTTTACTTACTATAGTATAGAATTTTTTTTTAGTTTATTCTCTATCCGATAAGGATAGCTTAATTCCCGAGCGAAAATAAACGGCCTCTAGCCTACGCGATATTATTATAAAAAAAAAAGAAAATCTCCCTATCTCCTACCTAATTCTACTCCCTAGAGGGGTCGTTCCGGACTCTAGGTAGTAGTAACTGGCCTTAGGCCTACGTAATATTAGTATAAAAAAAAAACTCTATCTCCTACCTATTCCGCTACCTAGGGGGGTTATTCCGGGCCCCGAGTAGCAGCGACCGGCCTCTAGCCTAACTTAAGAATAAAAAAAAAAACTCCTATCTACTCCTCCCCCTCCTCCTCCTTCTTCTCTACCCCTGGATTGGAGCGCTGCGGGCTAAGGATAAGGGCGGCCGGGACTAAAGCGCCGGCGAGCGAGAGGTTTATTAACGCCCGCTCGTAGGCGGTATTAAGGGTAGTAGAGACCGGGCTTTTTCTATTAGTTAGCGGATACTTAGGCTAGATAGTAGCGGAAAAAAATCTTACCCGGTAACGAGAGACTTGCGGTCTAGGGCCTTTAAGGCCCGCTAAGCCTTAATAGCGGTAGCGAGGTCCTTATAGGTAGCGCGGCTATAAATAGTTAGCGGGCGAAATTAGCTAGGGGGCGGAGAATATATACTAGCCGGTATTATCCGAGCGGGTCTAGGCCGTAAAGGCTAGGCCGACTAGCTCCGGCCTACAAAAGATAGTTAGCGGGTTAGTTCCTACGGAATTCGGAATAATATATATAACGTAGTACTATAACCGGAGGTAGGTATAGTAGGCGTAGACGGTAGTCGAGCGCGACCCTTTTCTAATAGCGTCCTAGCGATATTAGCCGGAGGCCGTATTAAATAAGATAAGCTACTTACGCGGTCTTTAGGGGCCGGGGCCCGGCAATCTCTACCTATAGAGGTATAGGTATAGTAATAGATAGCGCGAGGCGTCTACGACCGGGTATTAACGACCGGAGACCGAGGATAAACGGATAACTTACGGTTCTAGTAAGATCGATAGGGGCCGGGGGGTCGCCTAACGAATACTTTCGTTTAGCTACTACGACCGGTTAGTTTCGAGCGGGTAATAAACGATAGATCTAGATAGGTAGACTAACTTGTTAGTAATAATAACTGAAGAAAAAAGTACGAAAAAGGAGGGGGATAGCCGGGCTTAAGTAGACCTTACTACTACGGCCGGGTTACTACTATTTATACGTAGATTTAATACTATTATTACTAGATCCTATTATTAACTCGATAGGACCCTCTAATTAGCTCCGGGCACTTTAGTTAGCTAACTACTAGGAAGTTAAGGACGCCTAGTTAAGGTAAGGACTAAGTAAGGTAGGTAATAGGGCTACCTATATAGTTTAGATCG
>QWZN01000330.1:0-20765 GCA_003693225.1 Venturia aucupariae | reverse complement strand
GTAAGGAATAGTACTAAATAGATTAAACTTACTACCCTCGCGAAGGTTATCGATATAGCCGGGCTAATAGATATCGTGGGTTCTTTTGTCGCGGACGAGAGGAGGAAGATTACTAGAGACGAGAATAGAGAGAGGCGATACGATCTACTCTCCGAGGCTCGCTCGATTAACCTAAGATAACTATTAATATAGATTCACCCTAGTATTAACGTGCCGAGGTTAAAGGGAAAGGACCTAGAAAATATAACTAAAGTCGATATAGATAGGGTAAGATATATACCGAACTAGCAAAATCGAAGAGCCTAGAGGAGGGACTTTATACTCCTAAAGGAGATAGCGATCTCGAAGAAGAGGAGTACAAATAATAGTAATAGTATTAATATACTACGTAGGGGCGAGGAGTCAAGCGATATAAAAGGGCTACGGGTTGGACAGCTGCTACTAATCCTAACAGTAAGAGACGAGGAGAGTATTAACGAGAACGGGTTACTATATAAGTATAGAGGTATTATCGTAACGATTCTCAACCTAAAGCTAGGGGGCTGTAATAATAAGGGATCTAGTAACCGCCGAGCTAGACCTAGGAACTTTTATAGTCTTATTAAACTACTACCTAAACCCTCCTCTACGTCAACGAGGCCGAATCGATTGCAATCGGATATAATATACAGCGTAGATTATATTATTAGGGGGGTTCACGTTATAGCCGGCAAGGTACCCCGGGGGAAGGGGGGAGGAGAAGGATATACGAACGTCCTATACCTAAATTCTTATACTTTATAGGAGGACTTTAATACTATTTACTAGGACGACTTTGAGGAGGAACCCGTAGATACGATCTAAAGGTTTAAAGAAGTATAGGATAGCGACTAGAGACCTCCGAAGAATATAAGAGCGGTAAAGGCTAGTAAGGCAAGGGCAACGAGGATAGAGAATAAGGGTAAAAGGCTATTAGTAACGGCTCGGTTAGTAGAGGTAGTAGTAACTAAAGCGTTGGCGGAAGCTGTTGAGGGTAGCGAAAACGAGAATATAATAGATAGGGAAGACGGGGACGAGTAGTCTCTATTAGAGAAGGAAGATTAGGGCGCGTAGGAGAAGTAGGGTAAAAGAATAGGGATAATAAGAAGAGGATAGAGGGGGTATAGTAGTAGTAGGATAAAGTAAGTAAGGATTGGTTATATTAGTTTGGTATTTCTATTACGGGATAAGCCTTATATCTTCAAACGTAGAGGTAACCCGTATTTAAATACGGTTAGATATACTAGTAAAGAACACTATTAAGGGGGTCACGTGACGAGGAGTTGTCGATACAATACTACTATATATACCTAACGTATTTGTTCTCCCTTACTTTACTATTAATATAACTATATCGCGAGACTATTACTAATTAAATATCGAACAATTTACTACTACTAACTAACGAATAGTAATAGCGAGCCTTCCTAGCCGCGATAGTATAATAGTAAATATAAGTTGATCTTAACAACGTTAATAGTAGGATTGCTAACGGATTGTTAGTAGCTCCCGATTATCGGGAACGAATCTTTACTATACGGTATTCGTATCCTCGTATACTTTGATTACAGTTTATAGATAGGATTACTTACTCGCGAGGACTTTGATAAATAGTTCGTAGAGTACAGACCAATTTACAACAGTAAGGAATTTAGTAGTAAAATCGAAAACGTCCCTTCTACTACGACTTCAAAATCTCCCGTTAATACTATATATACGGGGTGGGTTTATAAATACGAAGATTGATTAAGGATAGGAGACTTTTATACTAATAGTTAGGGTATCTATATCTACGTCGGCGATATCGTATTCGAGGGTCAAATTGCTTACTACTTCGTACTTCCTATATCGTAGAAGAAGGGGGAAATCATACTACCCTTAATTACGAGAGTTATACGCGACTAGTATATAGACGTAGAGACGGATACGAAAGTAGATAATAAAGGTTTGACTAACCTAGATATACTAGACGCGGAGATAGATACAATAGTAGATAATAAAGGTTCGACTAACCTAGATATACTAATACCCGGAGTTGATATATAGAACCCTAACGCTAAGGGGGTCGAATTATTCTTAAGCTAGTAGAGTAGTAGCTCTTCCAAACCCAAGTCGCTATTATTATAGAATACCGGAATGAATACAACCCTAGTATCCTAGGTCAAGGTAGAGGAATAGCCGTCTCTAGTAGTATCTACCTACGGTGGTACTAGTTTAATAGATAGTTCCGTAGTAATAGAGGAGGACTATATATACAATACCTACGGTAGTACTAGTTCGATAGATAGTTCCGTGGTAACTAACAAGGACTATATATATAATAGTATCCTACACGGCGAAATTTACGCCGATTGGATCAAGTAGTTAGTAGATTTGAGCAACTAGGACGATATTAGAGTAGAGGGTAGCAACGGTATTAAATAGGGTAGGCGTAAGAACGATGAGGTTAATATCGACCTCGCGGAGTAGATATCCGGTAGTAATATATAGGGATACCTTAATAGTATCGAACGCGCTAAGAGGCTGGATATAAACTCTTCTAGCCTAGAACTTCGAGATACTCAGTTCACTACTAATCGCGGTGAGATAGCCGAGCTACTCTATATCGGTATCGAATATATAGATAATATACTTTGTCGCCAACCCGACGGTAGAGTATATAAAACGGTAGGCTAGGGTCTAATATAATTCTATAAGCGTCTAATATAGGAGCAAGATCGCGAGTACTACCTAAATAGTAACCCTTACCTATATTACTAATAGTCTATAAGGTCCGTTATTATTACGAAGTAGTCGGACGTCGGGGTCAAGGATATATAGACTCCGGTAGAAGGTAGGCTAGTAGAGAAGAAGGTAGAGGAGGTATTTCTCTAGCTATACGAAGCAATTAAGATACGTAAGTATTTCAATACCTCTACGGAGACTAATAGCTAACTTTGATAGTAATATTCGCTGCAAAAAAGGACCCGAGGTATAGGTACTTTATATTCTATAAGGTACGAGAGATTAAGCGTGTATACTAGCGGGCGGACGATCTAAAGAATACGTTGAACAATCTAGAGAGGGTCTAACGGTATACGCGTAAAGGATAGAATTAATTGGGGGTTAGCCAAGATATATAGATAAGGATTATACGTATAGGATTGCCTAGAGGAGGTATAGTAATTGNTAACTATAATCAAATAGAGCTAGTCAAAAATATATCGTTTAGAGATATAAATAACTTCATTCTAGTAGTAATTTTTTCTATTCTACTATTAGGGACGGTAATAATTTACGAATAGTAGGGGGCGTCCTCTAACTGCGGGCGGATATATAGTATACGATAAAGAGATAGCGCAACTATAGTATATAGTAATATAGTAAGGTTTAACTCGGAATAAGCAAAGATAAAATGAGGAGATCGAGGTTATAGGTAGTTAGTTTATATAATAGCGATAGAAAGCTATAAAGTAGGCGCGGATAGGGCGCCTTGAAGAAGTAGTATTCCTATAATTACTATAGCTCCTAGATTATTCCTAGTACTCCTAGTTTATTCCTAGTACTCCTAGATTATTTCTAGTATTCCTAGTTTATTCCTAGATTATTCCTACTATTCCTACTATTCCTACTACTCCTAGATTATTCCTAGATTATTCCTAGATTATTCCTAGATTATTTCTAGATTATTCCTAGCGCACTTTTCCCGACGAAGTAAAGACCGAATCGAGATCCGCTCTAGTCTTTATATTTTCTATATTTCTACTATTAGGAATACTAAGTATATTCTTTATACTTTCTATATTTCTACTATTAGGAACAATAAGTATATATAATAAACTTAGAATTTTACTATTACTCTCTATTTTATATACTATAGGATAGAATAGACGTGTATAGTAGGAATATTATTTATAAAGAATTAAGATTGTATCTCTATTTTATATTAGAAGAGAAGTAAGAAGAAATTAATAAACCTAGATATAGAGAATTAGTTCGAGCGAAAGTAATATATTATTACTACTATAGAGGGAACCGGGAAGGCAAAAATATTAAGTAATATATATACTAGGTACTACTAACTAGCCGAGAATAGAAAAAGAAAAAAAGACAAAAATATATAGTAGTAAGGATTCGCTAGTAGTTACCTATCTAACTACTAATTCGCCGATATCAAGCTTATCTATAAATAAGCGGACGAGGATTCGAACTTTCTTAATTCTATAGCCGTAGGTTAAAGAAAATCTAACTAACTAGCTTCTAAACGACTCGACCGAAACTTTTAAACTAGCTTAGTACCTAATTATAGAATAGATAACTAAGTTTTTATCTTGAATATAATCGGGATAAAAAGTCTCCCGATAACGTAGTAATATACGATTGGTTATAGATAAACTTCGCGGTATTAGTCCTTATTAGAGACGTCTAAGTGGCCGAAGATAACCTTAGTAGTACCCTATACTATTAAAGACCTAGGTTAACTTGACTTATAAACTCTACTAGTTTCTTAACAGCCTTGATATTATACTACTCTAATCCAATCATCCGCTCTAGAAGTAAGGGGAAGAGAAAGAGAAGGAAGATATCCCTATCCTATATAGTAGGATAGAAGAGTATTACCTACTTTAATTTAGGCAGCCATTTTGGTTAGATAGGAGCTCTCTAAATTCAGCTGCACATGCTTCCTGTAAGCGCTAAGCCAAGATTTAAGCTATAAGGCACGTCACTTTGGCATGCTGACGATGGACAGCATGTCAGTACGTGACATTAAACACGTGGAGCAGCACGGGTGCGTCGTATTTGACTGCGCAAGCGGTCTGAGCGCCCATCCCATCTCAATTTCCCCATACACCTTGCAGCGTATCCATCAATCAATCGATTGAGTCATTCTCATAATTGATTGAATTGAGCGTTTGCGAGGTTCTAAATTGATTGCATTGAATTCAATGCGGTTAGCATAGAATTGAATTGAATTGAATTGAGTGGTGTTTTGGGATTGCAATTTCGCTCAATTCGCTACCTAATATATGTTCTTGAACAGACCTGACTTCAACCCATAGTGTTGAATTTGTGACGCCTCAACGACGTTATCTGAAAGCCTATTGCGATCTTTGGTGATGAGACGTCCTGCTTGTGAGAATACCCGCTCAACTTCAGCGCTCATACCAGGTATAGATAGAATGTCAAAGGCTATCTTCGCAAGTGTAGGAAACTCATTCTGGTGTTGACGCCACCAGTCAAGAATATCGTGAACCTTCTCCCAATTCTCGACGTCAAAGTGCTTGTTATACCTTACATATTCATCCTCTTTCGTGGCTATGGTCTTGCGCTTCTTGTTGATGGTGGCGGCGGAGATAGAGTCAAACTTCTCGTAGAATGAGCGCTTCTTCGACGACGAGGTATCGATCTCAATTAATGGATGGATGTCGGGCTGTTGCGACGGCTGTGACTCTACAGCTTGGCTGAACTCACGCTGATTGCGGTATGAGTTGTAGAGAGCCTCCATTCCTTTCTTCGCAAGGTTGTAGTATTGTCTGTTGTCCCAGGCCGCCCAATGTGACTCAAACCACAGCAAGCGGTAGTTGGGGTTGAGGATGATGGCTGCATAATATAGCTTCGAATCGTCGAGTTTGTAGAAGTAGCTATCATTCTTTACGATAGCTGCAGCGATTCCATTAAGCAGAGGCTCCGCGTAGTGACTGGGAAGGTTGAGGTCCTTGACTTCAGTTTCAGCGATATCAAGTCTCTCTGAAATTGCGGTAATAGCCTTTACCATACCGGCGATTGTACCGAATGTACTAGTAGTAGCATTGCATTCTTCAGCTATACAGCATTCCTTGAGGTCGTGTAGAACTGACTGCCAGACCTCAAGCGCTTCAAAATCTTCGTGGGAGAGGAAATTCTCACTAATATCAATACCTGAACCTTTCTTCCATTGGCGCTGCCACTTGAGGATAGTTTCCTTGAGGAGAATAGCGCGATTGATCATCTCGAAGGTTGCATGCCAGCGGATACCGCCGTCAACAAGAAGGACATAGATGACTATCAGTTCAGGCTGTGTTGATGACTGTAGGGCGCGAAAAGCAGCCTTCCTCTCCGGTGAGCGATTGATATAGATGCAGATATTATGAAGCCTTCTAATGATTCCTAGTCGAGCCCAAAGCGCCATCTGTTCCTCGTCACCTGCGGCATTGAGAGCCTTCTGAATTCGTCCTTCTTCTGCGCCAAAAAGCAGAGCCTTGACTACCAAGTTGATGATGTGACCGATGCATCGAATGCGGTGGGAGGTAGACCAACCGGGAGGCATTGAAAGTAGGACCTCAATCTCCTGGAGACAGGTGTCATTATCGCTTGCATTGTCTGCAGTGACTGCTCCAAGATTCTTCGCTGTAACTCCGAATGTTGTAAGAACTCTGATAATATGGTAGGCTTGATTAGCGCCGCTTTTCGGGCCTTGGACCTTTGGGAAGCCGATGAGGACGCGATCTTGGTTGTAGGTATCGTTAATGAAGTGCGCGACGATTGCAATGAAGTTGTTATCGTTGGAGGACCTCCAGCCGTCGATAGAGATATTGATGACACTTAAGGCTTTCTCGAGTTTGACCGCAACTGTAGGTAAGCGCTTCATGTAGCTATCCATTACCCAGTCACTCACAGTGGTAATAGACGTTGGGAGGAGCCTACAAAGCATACTCTGGGCGCAATACCCGAGTAGACTTGTAGTATCAGGAGCTGCTGCTGTATTGAACGAGATATTATGCCGGATAACCCAATCTATGAAGGCCTGCTTCCAGTATACAGCATTAAACGCCTCTTTTCGTTGACCACAGGTCTTGCAAGTCCCATCCTTTCCAATAGAAGCCTTCTCTTTCTGTTCTATCTTTTTCACTGACTTCTCAGACGTGTCTTCAATGCCGTGTTCCTTGAGAAGATGTCCTGCGGCCGATCCTGTAGAGGTTGCCACGTAGATGCCTTTGTGGTAGTTTTTGGATTCATGGCAGTATTTACAGATAAAGAGCCTATTATAATCGTCATCCTCAAGCTCCATTCCATGCTGCCAGATAAAGGAACCGATTCGGACGAGGGACTGCTTGGGGGGAGCACGGATTCGCGGGTTCTTGAGGAGCTTGCCGTCCTTTGTAAGGCGGTTATAGACGAGAGGAAACTGTGCCCTAGCGACTGTAGGGACTAGTAATTCAATCTGGCGATGCGGTGTAACAGGAGCTGGACTTGGAGTTGCGGAGGAAGTATTCTAGGTACTCTGAGAGCTGAGAGAGGCGCTAGGGGTTGCCTGTGATGCTGAAGATTCATTCTAAGTATCCTGGATACCTCTCCTATTATTTAGGAACCGTGTAATCATCTGGGAACCCATGATTGAGGCGTGGTGTTGAGAAATCTTTCAATTTCGGGCTTAAAGTTAGGCTATCCTTGAACATTATCCGTGTAGATTCCGACCGGAAAGCTATCGATAATATCACGTGTATTACACCAAAAACCTGTCAAATCACTCAATTTGGGGCTTCAAAATTGATTGAATTGAGTCAAAATTGTCCGTCATTTGAATTGAATTGAATTGAATTGAGTCAAAATACGTGAGTTTGATTGGTCGCCGGCTCAATTTGATTGATGATTGGAAGCGCTGACACCTTGACTTCAACACGTAATCTACTACCACCCTGGCCCCCAGAACCCCAGTTTTGGATACATTGTACAATATATAGAAAGGCAACTCAATGGTTCAACGACGTTATGCTGATATGTTCGACTCTAGAGTCTCATACAAACGAACATGGAGATTTCTTCATAAGTGCTTGTTCTTAATCTCTATCCCGAATATCTAGGGACTATTCTAGACTATAGTTCTCTGATACACTCATCTCCCACTAAACGAATCCCATGTTTGAAAGATGTCTAGATGTCCTACTTACTAGCAAAGCATAGGTACGTATTCGCGGCTGAGACTGTTTAGGTATCAAGCAAACTAAACCAGTAGTTGTTAGCAATAATAGATCTTAGCAGTTACTGAAGCTGCTTCGTCTTTCTCGTCCTCTTTCTTCTTGCCAGACATCAACCCCACTTGGATTGAGCCAGAGTCAGCATGCCGGATATTCCTGCTGCGTTACAGTATGCACACCATCAGTAAAGCTCTCTAGCTTTTCTGATATATGACTCTCGCTGTGCGTTGATCACCGACCACAAAACAGCATGGCCGTTCAAGAGAATCCAAAGGTTGAAAATAGTTATTCGAAACGTGTATACGTCGTGTCATAGTACTCTAGATTGGTAATGTAATCAATGGGAAAAAAAAGGCTCAAAACAGTTTGTTGTCTCTGCGTTGATCTCGTATAGCCTATGACTACAGTGTAGCTCGTATGCCTCTCACACGCGCTGTGCGTAGATCACACCATCAACATACCATGCTTCGACAGCCCAATGTCCCCCTCGATGCGGTTGTGTCTCGAAACTCACTTCTACCTTGTCATCTAGAACTCCACCGCTGCTGATCTTGAAAGGTCCATTAGACCCATCATCCCAGTAGCTATGGACACGGAAACCCACAATCCTTGCATTCGTGGGATAGATCAGCACTTTGCGCCTCTGGGTTTGTGCAAAGACCGATCCTGGGTGACAGTCCTGCAGTGGCCAATGATGGATCTCACCCTCGATTGCCCCACTTCCAATGGTGTGATTGCCTACGTAGCCGAAATCGAAATTACGTGTTCTTTCAGGGCTCTTGAAGTCTCTGATTGCTACGATTAGTGGTGTTACTTGCTGATGGTATAGCTCGTTTCGAACTTACTTGAACCAGTCTCGACGCGCATTTCGCTCGACGAAGTCAATCAACATGCCTCTCTCGTTCCATATAGCCAACTGACCCTCGCAGCGAACTAACTTGGCGTGGAAATCCCCAAGTTGTTTCTCCCACGCTTCTGTGGTTGGTCGGAGGGCCACAATTTCGCTGCCTATTGAGTATGCCTGCGAACCCTCGATAGCTGCCCCCCTGAGCGAATACTCTTGAGACTTATTCTGGATGCGTAGCACATCCATCATGCTCCGCTTGATCTTGTCGAAACCTGACGAGGCAACGTGCGATCGCGGCACACGGCTATCGATGAGCGAGTAGTGCTCTAACAGGGCGATTTGAGGCTGTGGTTTGCATGCAGCATATTTCTCGAGGATGTCTACTATCGTCTCGGGTTTAGGGTCCGTCACAAGATGTGTTGGCGTGATGCCAGTGCTTTGCCAAGTTGTTCTGCACTGAACGTTATGCTTTTTGGCTATTCCTTGGTACCCAGCGACTGCACCCACACTGGCAATGCCTTTTCCCACGTTCAGCTCACCTTTGAATTTGTCCAATGCGTCCTTGTCGGTGGCACTGTACGTAGAGATTGCGGATAGGCTCGAAGTCTTCTGATATCCCGCGACGAAGTAGCTGCCATACGTCGCAAGGAACTGGTCGATCTTAGGAGGATTGGCTTGCAACAAGGCGCTGGCTTCCTGATTGAATGTAGGATCGTTACTGTATTGGAATGGCCCACTAACGATTGTACACCGAAGAATTGTGGTCATACTCCTAGAACTGCATTTGATGTCTTGGAATTGCTCAAAAGCAGCTTTGATCCCAATGCCAAAGATAGATGCGCTAGCATTCAGGGACGAGCTGATCTCTCGCTGCATCTCCTCTTCATTGTCGATTGAAATGTACTCATACTTGATGGTTGGCTCGTAGCCCGGGTCGACCACCTGGAAAGTGTTTAATGCTGGTTGCCTCACTTGGCCCTCGTCAATCGAATAGCCACGTCCCAGGCGCATTCCCGATATGTCCCATGGAATCTGCAAAGCGGTGTCTGCTATAACCGAAAATCCGTCCTTCATGGTGGAAAACGCTTGTGGTATGAAGATCCTCTTCCTCTCGGGTCCGACTCTGTGGTTTCGGACTGCAGAAAGGTATTTATTGAATGAAAAAAAGGCTTGACGTGATTTGAATGAATGAATGAAATCCTAAATGTTGTCCTGGGCCGAAGGCTTATGCGTACAGGGGGCTATGCTCTCCATCGAAAAGGGTAACATCGAGTCAGACGCGGTGTGGCAGAGTCTAGATAAAGAATGGTCCGTTTATGGGCGGTCACTGGCGGTCTAGATCTATAGATATGCAGTACTCAAAGCTGAGCCAAGCGGGACCAAGAAGTGTCTGGGAATAAACCAAAATGACCCGTTAGGTCGCGGGACCTTTCCCCCAATATCCCTATCAACAATACGCCTGAAAGTCTGAAACTAAATCGTTGAGCAGATGGAGACTGTAGCTATCCATCAAGCTATTTTTAATTCAGAATATCTTTTTGTGGTGGTTGTAACTCCGCTCGAGTGCCGTTTTCAGCCGCTCCTTAGTTCCAATAGATCCGTTTTCGTGCATACACATTTAGAGCGATTTGAGAGGCTTAAAATCAAGTAGATTTTAAGCGATTGGCAGGCCTTTCGGCAAAGCCGTGCGGCGGCAGGGTAGCACAGCAAGTTTGGCCCAGGAGCTAGGCCAAATGAGCTGTGCCATTCTTGCCATACTACGCACGAAAAGAAGTCTAACCCGTGTAAGACGGGTGGAGTAAATGACTAGATACATGGTATAGGAAGGTAGGTAGGTGCAAATAATGCGATACTACAATGATGACAGTCAAACCGGGAGTTTGAGCTATGGGACAATGAAAACAGCGAGAATCCTAAGGTTCTAAAATGGCCGAGCGCAGCGGGAGTGGGCGTCCCTATGGGTGTTGAGACTGTGTCGGGATCTTCGTGGTTATAATGCATAAGCGTTATAACACCCACCACTGAACACCCCTGCATCTCCTTTTACTTGCACGAAGGTCGAGCTGAATGTTATCAGGGTCAAGTGCGTCCCTCGTTCTGGATCATGGCTGGGCCGGTGTTACATATCTACAGATGCGCACGCCTTGCTATCTATAGCTCTCATCAATCCCATATCCTGTAATTAGCCTTCTCTACTTCGCTCGAGTCGTCGTTACCAGCAATGCACAAATCTTTCCATCTCTCTGACAACAGGCGACTTGCTCTGGGGCAGTCTGGAGCTCTGGGCAGTCTCTATGACATTCGCTCTGACAATGTTCTGCCTGGGTCCATCCTCAAATCGACCCATCCCCCAGCAGACTGCGTCCGAGTTCAACAGACATCGAAACTCACATACAACCATACCATGAAAGACACCGTGGAGGAGAAACTACAGAATCTTGACATCTCTGCCGAGTTAAGTGCAAGCATAATGGGCGGCCTTCTGGACTGCAGTCTGTCAGCGAACTATATCATGAAGAAGAAAAGCGATGCTCATTCTCAATATGCGTCGGTCTCCTGCAAAATGCAGACTTGCACCGAGAATCTCCAACTTGAAAGCGTTGGAGCACGGTTTCGTGCGGGATGTTGAGTCCAGGTACCTACCTCGAGTTGATACAGGTACCGGGGTAGGTGATCCATCACCACGTGATTTCACCAGCCACACTTGAATATTTCTTAGGTACTATTATTTTTATCTTAGAGTAATCAGGATCCTCGCATTTTTTTTTAAAAAAATATAAAAGAATATAATTATAATATATTATAGTCTTATTTTTTTTTTTAAAAAAAAGGTAAAAAAAATAGGCTATAGTATTAGACTATTCCTTAGATATTTATACCTAGGGACTACTATCCGGGGCCTAGCTTAGGAGCCTAATTCCTAATCTAAGGGATAATAAGTAAGCTTAATAACTACTATACTATAGCTTTTAGTAAAAAGAGTTTAACTAATTTAAGTATATATAGATATAAAATAGATATATTTTAGATATATTATAGATATAGTAGTACTATATATCTCTATAGGGTAAAACAACTATTTTAAAATAATTGGCTACCTTAGAAATATACTAGGACCTAAGCCTATAGATATATAAGAGTAAATAGGTACTTTAAAGATATTATAAAGAAGAATTAACTATACCTATTAAAGGAGATATAAGTATCTTTAATAGGTAAAGTAACTATTTAAAAACGATTAGCGTACTTGAAAATATACTAGGATTAATAGTTATAGAGATATAAAACTAAAGATCTATTTAAGAATATTATAAAAAAGAATTAACTATACCTATTAAAAGAGATATAAGTATCTTTAAAGGGTAAAGTAACTATTTAAAAACGATTAGTATACTTAGAAATGTACTAGGATTAATAGTTATAGAGATATTAAATTAAAGACTTATTATATCAACTAAGTATTTGTATATATAATAAAGTAGTAAACTAAAGATTATAAACTATATCTAACAAATATAATAGATAGTTAGGATATCTAAAGGGTTAAAATATAATATAATAAAATAGTAATATAAGAGTAACGAGAAAGTAGATAGAAGTTAGCTATATACTATAGTATTATAAGTAAACTATTATAGATATTAAGAAGTTTATAATAATAATAGATTTTAAGTATATCTAAGATATATCTTATACTATATAGTTGAAATAATTATAGTTATTATTATTACTTAAGAATATAAAGTTTAAAAAGATAGCCTAATAGTTATTAACGCTTTCTAATATTTGTATAACTACTCTAATATATATATACCTATATCTTATATTTAGCGCTATATACAAATATTAGAAAGCGTTAATAACTATTACGCTATTCTTCTAGTTTAGTATTAGATATATTCTATATATAATAGAAAAGTAATATATGTCTATTACAAGTATATAAATCTATAAAAGTAATAGTAAATCAATAGTTAAGTATAAGTAGAGTTATTATTATCTCAATTTTTTCCTAAGTAAGTTCTTCTATACTAAATTACTTAGAATATTAAACTAGGATAAGAGTAAATACTAGATTAACAAAGATACTAGTCCCGTCTTGAAAACCCTACTTAATTAGTACTTACTATACTATAGTATTACTATATTACTTATAAAAACTATAGATATACTTATTCTATTCTATAATTAAGTATTATATAGTCTGAAGATATTAACCTATACTATATATATAAGATAGCTATAATAGAGATATAATCTAATCGTATTATAGAGGTAATATATCTTTATTATAATAATAAATATTAAAACTACTTCTCAAGTATTTTAGTTATACCTTACCTTATAGATAAAAATAACAAAGATATAGTAGTAATAGAATAGGGATATATTTAAGTAGAGAAAGGCTTATTATTCTTCGTTTATCTCTATCTCTACTTTCTATCTTGATAGCTTGCCTCTACTACCTCCTCTATCTATCCAGTCAACTTATTAATACCCTCCTAGTATCGCATGACCATCCTTTTATTATTCCGAATAAAAATCCTCATATTCCTTAATTTAGGTAGAAAGTAGGAGAAATCTGTAGGAAAAGTACAACCTATAGTAGGAAGAAAATCGGAAGGACGACCAAAAGAAGAAAGGAAAAGAATAAAATAATAATAGGGAAACTCTCTAGAAAGTAGTATAATTAGTACTAGATTATCCAAAAAGATAGTAATATAAAGATAATATATTAAAGATATAAATAAACTTACTAATCAATCTCTTCTTCTTCTATATCTAAGTAATACTATTCAATCTCTTCCCTCTAATATTTATAGGTACTGAAATAGAATTTATCTAATTTATCGTTATATACCTATCAAATAGTACCTAGTAATATACCATCTATTGATAGAATAGTAAGATTACTCTTTGGAAAGTAAAGCGTAAAGGGAAATTGATAGAACTAATTAAGAAAAAGAGGTTAAACCATCCTAATTTTAAGAAAGTTAATCTCGAAAGTATTTTGTTGGAGTTGCTAGTAGATAATAGGATAAGGGTCGTATTCAAGTAGAAAAGAAGGGTTGTTTTTAAAGGTAATAGTATCTTCTTCACGGTGTTTATTAGTAAACCATCCTTAGGCTCGAACGGATCTTTTTCTACCTAGTATAGGTAGGGGAACTAAGCTTTGAGTTAGTAAATTTAATAGAGTATATAGGCTCTATAGTACCTACCTCGTTGAAGAGAGCTCCCCTCTATTCCTAGATACTTGGCTATAGGAGGTATAGTTATAGAAAGATAGAAATTAAATTTTCTTACTAGGTAAGGGGTAAATTTATTACATGATATAGGACGTAGATAGAGGGAAAGTATAATATAATAGTAATACTATAGGTATATATTTCTATTATAGTAGTATAGATACAAAGATATCAAAAATACTAGTACTTTAGTATACTTTAAGTATATCTATACTATAATAGAGATATATCCTATCTAGAAGTCTAATTAATCAAAATCAAGTTAAACTTATTTTCAATAGAATTATAATTAATACTAGTTATATCTAGTAGAATACCACTATATCTACGTTTAGACGGTATTATAACGTTAATAAAACTAGCTAAAAGATATATATTTTGAAACAAGGCGTAGAATAGTAGTTATCCTTGAGATAAGCTAATATACCTATAAACTAAGGCTTTGAAAGCCCTAGCTAACAATGAAAGTATAGTAGGGGTAAGTAAAAATTTAACTATTCTTATTTTAGATAAGGAATTTAGTAGCGTTAAAGAGAAATAGCTATTTCTAGCGTATACCTACGTTTATAGTTAATTATTAACGACTAGCCTATACCCCCTATAATTGCATAATTTCATAGCTAATAGAGCTATTCTCTAGAATTCCGAAACTGTCAAAATTATCTTAATTAGACCCCCCGTTCTTAAGATATGGCCAAAAGTATTTAAGGCCCCCCGAATTAGGGCGTACCTAGGCGAAATATTGCAGCCCCTACCGTAACTTTGTAGGGCTTCTAAGGGCTTCCCCCCCCCAAATTAGGGCGTACCTAGGTAAAATATTACAGCCCCTACCGCAACTTTATAGGGCCTCTAAGGGCCCCCCCCAAATTAGGGCGTACCTAGGCAAAATATTGCAGCCCCTACCGCAACTTTGTAGGGCTTCTAAGGGCTTCCCCCCCCCGAATTAGGGCGTACCTAGGCGAAATATTGCAGCCCCTACCGTAACTTTGTAGGGCTTCTAAGGGCTTCCCCCCCAAATTAGGGCGTACCTAGGCAAAATATTATAGCCCCTACCGCAACTTTGTAGGGCTTCTAAGGGCTTCCCCCCCAAATTAGGGCGTACCTAGGCGAAATATTGTAGCCCCTACCGTAACTTTGTAGGGCTTCTAAGAGCTTCCCCCCCCAAATTAGGGTGTACCTAGGCGAAATATTACAGCTCCTACCGCAACTTTGTAGGGCTTCTAAGGGCCTATACCGTCTATTTTTCCTACCCTAATTACTAGAGCCTAGCCGGGCCCTACTAGGACTACTTTTTAATCTTTATAAGAGTAAAAAATACCAATAATTTTAATAGTCTTAATAGTTTTTAAACCTTACTACTTATCAAAGAGATATAGCTAATCCTAGCCTATAACTACGTTTATATCTTACTATTAGAGTAAAGTAGAAGATATATTAGATACCTCTATAATAGTAATAGTAATATAGAAGAGAAGAAAAGAATTAATAGCGCTCTAGGTAATATAACGATAGTATAGCGCTAATATATTAATACTATACTATAATTCAAACCCTAACTCCCAAGCCTTTATTATTATATCCAACCGTCTTTCAAGATTATCTGTTTCGGCCCTCTTAGTCTCCAATTCCCGTCGCCTATTCTCGTTCTCTCTCTCTTTTAGGGTCTCCTCCCTCTCTCTTAACTTAATAGCTTGAAGACGTTCCTAGAAAGGTTTAGGCGTAGTTAATACTCTATTACTATATTAGCATTCTATTTACTATATAACTTAAGTATAATAGCTTACGGCGGCTGGAAATTTCGAATTAGTAGTGAACTTGGTAGAGGGGGTAAACTCTCGCTTTCTATAATAGGAGAGCTTTCAATCCTATAATAGTTAGTAGATATATCTCTAGTATAACTATACTATAACCTACTAGTACTAGAGATTAGAGGGACCTCCTCGACCTCTTCTACTACCTCTACTATTTGGAGTTATAGTCCTAGTAGCGGTATTTTGTCGTAGGGATCGAGGAATAGAACCAGATGAAGTTCCTTCAAGATTATTAAAGGTATTATCCTCAAATTCCTTTCCTCTACTATGCTTTGCTTCTACTATCTATTAGTAATATAATAGTAATATAGTAGTAATAAATAACGTACCCCAACGATCTTGAGAGGCCTAATATCTTCCTAAGTTACTTATATCTCGATAGGTAAGTTGCGTTCCCTTTTCAAGATAACTATCTACTTGATCGATATCTCGCTGATCGATAAGCATAGCCCTTATTATATTAGTATAAGAATATAATTAGAATAGATAACTTATATCTCAATAGCCCTAAAAGGACTTAGGTATCTACCTATCGAGTTACTTTTCCAATGCGTCTGCTTAGTAGCGTTTGTAATAGCTCGTATTGACTTCTAAATAGTACTATCTATTTCTAAATAATTCCTATTTAAGCCGTATCGTATTGCTGGATAAGCCTTATACTTTGCCTAAGAGTTAATCTTTTCGTCGAAATATTTTAGATCTATTCATAGATTAGTATATAATAGTACTATATTAGAATTATATTACCTGAAAGTCGAGTAATAAGATAGTCGTAATCTTCTCTACAGACTGAGTAGAGAAGACTTGTAAGAAGATCTCGAAGGCTATCCTTCTCCCAAGTTACCCTATCCTTTCCTAGGGCGCGATCTACTCCTCGTCGAAAATGAATAGTATAGTAGATAATTATCCTTTCAACCTGCTATTAAACCTTTCGATATTCTAGGTTAATAGACTTTAGGTACCGTCTAAACCCTATAGAAAGTTAGTATTATAATAGAGGATTTATAGTCTTAAAATACTAGGAAGTTGCTTTGTATCTATATCTATAACTAGAGCCCTAAAACCTTCTCCGTGAAGATGTCTCCATCGAATAGGAAACCCGTACTTCTTCTCAATCAAAGTAAAAAGCTAAGAAAATACTTGAAAATATATTTCAGGCTCTTCCCTATTTACTATTACACGATAAAGAGTAAAAGCTATTAAGATATATTAGTAATATATACTATATTTAATAAATATACTATTACTTACTCTTCTTTGCAACCTTGTAATATATAGCAAAGACTATCTCTTTATAATTCGCGTTTTTTAGGCGTTTGAAAGACATATCAACTTCGAAGCTTAGCTATTCTATAAATACCTCTATCTAACGCTTAAAAAAGTAAAAGATAATTAGGTTTAAACCGTCCCAATAGAACTCCTGAATATACTATAGATATATTAGTATTATATACTTATAATAGTAGTTAACTTTACCTATTTCTCACCAGTATTTTAGTAGTGTACTTTATAGTCGTAATAGACTGCGTTAATATCTTGCCCGTAGGGATACGTAAGTATCCTTTAACGATATATTAGCGCTGCAAGCTTATCCTAGTTATTAAGACTTGAATAAATTTGTTAAAGCTTTTTGTTCTATAGAGTAAACAAAACTCTTTAACGGCTGGATTTCGAAGTAGTTAATCTAGATATATTAGTAATTTAATAGATTTATAATAGTAGATAGATATATACTTCTCGTTATTGATGGGTCGTTAATCCGTTATATTAACTCGAAAATACTACTAAGTAGCGCGGGAGGAGTTCGATTTATTGCTAGAGGAGGGTGGTTATATTTACTATACGCTATCCAAATAACATAGGGAATCGATTCTCGTTCAGGTTTGAGATATACCCATTTTATAAGGCATTCTCCGGAGTGTATAAGCTTTCCTTAGCCTTGGGGGTGATCAACTTCTAGAGAGATATAAGATTATAATACTAATATAAGTATAATATACTTTACTTGCTATAAGAAGTTCCTCTCTTTGAAGTATACTTAACAACTATATAGGTTTATTCAATAGGAGTACAATCTGTATTGAATCGCTGGATAATAGCGTTGTGAAAATCTCTAAGAGATTCAGAGATAGGAATTGAGTAATAGTTGTAAATATATCTTCCTTAAGTAGGGCGTAGAGGAATCGTATAGTTTCGGCATTGAATAGTAAGTCGTGAAGTACCCGTAATTGTCTATAAATATATTAGTACTGTATTCCTAGTATATAGTAGTTATAATATCTTATACCTTAGTATCAATCTCGCAACGAGGCCAACAGGTATCCGTTCCTTTATTACAAGGTTTTTTTGCTACTTTATATCTCTTAATAATAGAGAAATAGAAGCTAGATATATTAGAATTATATCCCAATTAGAATAAGAGCTTTAATATACCTATAAACGTCGTTTTCGGTATTTTTTTGCTTATTTTTTAACCGAATCTCCTCAATCCGCGTCAACATTGTTTTTGTTACCTTATAGTGATACATTGCCTGAATTTCGGGGTCTATAAACTCGCAAGTCTTAACCCCCGTATAGTAGTAATTCGTTCGACCAACGGCGGTATTATTAAGATAAGTACTACTTGATATAGCGTTCTTATTGCCTGCATAGCGAGTACTATAGGCAAACTATAGTATATTAGTATTATATATATATTATATCGGCAGGAAAGAGAGAATAAAAGATAGTTAATAGTTGAAAAGATATATATCTTACCGGGTTATCAAGGATTCTTTTTTGCTCCTTCGACTTTCCTTCCGTATTAATAACGTAGGCAACGCCTTCTTCCGAACCGCGAGGATAGTCGAGATAGTCGAGAATATAGAGAACTTTAGTAGCGTAATAGGGAGACGTAGTATACTTCGAGGTCATAGTTATAAGACGGGGATTATCGGGTGGTTTCTATAGAATATTAGTAATATTTCTTTATTATAATAGAGATATATAAACTATACCTTTGGATTATATTCGGGAACTTGTTTAAAAGGATCTTCTTCTATTTCTTCTTCTACTCCTTTATTTTATTCATATAGTTCAATCTCCTTTGGTCCTTATTCTACTGGATTTGATAGACTATTAAAATCCTTAAGAAAGGAATTAAATAGAATATCCGCCTCCTCTCTAGGAACCTTAAGAAACGAGTCCTAAGGTCTTGCAAGTAAGGGTATTAAAGGAAGAACCGTATCTTTAGGAGTAGTAATAATATTATCTACTTCTATAATAGATATTAGAACTATATCTTTATTATAATAGGAAAGTAATTACGTTTTGAATTCTTTGGTCCCGTCGAAGTATCGCTTTCTATAGTACTTTATTAATATTATATATCGAATATAATAGAGTATTAGTATATCTCCACTAGATCCTATCAAGTATATAGGTGTGGGTTGACGTTAATAATGAAATAAGAATAATAAAGCAAAGAACAAAGAAAGGACTGGTTGTTAGTATAGTATATTCTAATTAATTGATAACCTGCAAGAGAGCTTACAGGTTATAACTATGTACCATCCCTATACTATAACTACTATATTATATTAGGTAAAGTTAGTAGGTAGGAATATCCCTAAGCTAAGAGTAGCACCCAACCTCTATCTATATATATTACTATATAGGATAATATTATCCAAACACTAGTAACTCTTCTTTTTATAAAAGGAAAACAAGGTAGAGACTATGGGGTAGATATATAGAAAGAAATAAATATAAACTCTAAGATCTCAAGTACTAATATCCCAAACCTAATCTAGTATCCAAAAATCAAAAGTAGGGAATCTAGGTGAATCGAAAGCTGTGCAAATCGTATACGTAGGTGAACTTATAGTACTTAGAAGTATCGAAATCCTATCCAAAACTATCAATCTCTAACCGAGATCTAATATGGTATAAATCGAAAATTCTAAAGTGACTATTACTAAAATAACGCCCACGCTCGGATAGTAGTAGTTAAACGGGTAACTAAGGCCTGAATTGCGGAGCCTAGGTATCTATAGACTAATAGGAAGCTTAGGTTTATAACTTTTATTATATAACCTGTTTCCCATAATAGAATATAACCAGTTAGTATTACTATAAAGTGACTAGGCTAGGCTGCTATTTAGTACTTAGGCTTTATCTTTTATAGTTAAATTTACTATCCTTAAAATAATTAATATCTACTTCCTTCTCTTTTCTTTCCTAGCTCTTAGAAAATCTTCTTAACTCAAACCAAATCCAGCATTTATTGAACCTTCTCTATTCTAAATCTAATTAGCTGGAAAACTTATCCTCTATATATTTAAGGTAGTTTAACCCTATGCGCAAGTGAGATTCTAGTTATCAGACTAATAAAATATAGATAGTAAAAGGTAGTAAAGAAATCTATTAAGGAACTAACTCTTAGTCTTCCTTAGATAATATTCCTACCAAAGAGGATTCTAAGACACCGGTAACTTTACTTGCGAGCTTATATTACTAGTACTACTAATCTAGAAATATAGAAGCGTAAGAGAAGACTATCTAGAGTATCTAGAGTAGCTAGATCTATTAATACTAAAGAGTAAGAAATTCCTAACTAAATTCCCTTGACATTTTTGTTGTTCTAAATATTGCAAGCTAACTTACGTAATCTATTTAGGGCTTTCTTTGACTTCCCTAATAAATAATCTCTACTTAGAACTCTAGATAAATCCAATAGCTCTATAGGATAGGATGATATAGATATAAACTAGACTATCTTTATAATTCGAGAGTAGGTCCTTAGTATTCGGTCGCAACCCCGTTTGCAGCAGTTGCTTAGTCTTTTCTATAGTAAACCTAAGAGCTTGGGAAATATGAGGGAATTATACTTAGTATTTAACTATTTAGTAAGAAGTAATAGAGGTAGAAA
>QWZN01000329.1:0-20900 GCA_003693225.1 Venturia aucupariae | reverse complement strand
GAAAGATTAGATAGAAGCCAATATATAGATAAAGATAAGATAAAAGGTCTTAAATATACTACTCAAAAGGCTATAGTATAAAAGGTGGTATGAATATATATTATTGGTTAGTTCTTAAATATTAGATAAATACTAAGTCCGTCCCTTATATACTAGCCCTATAATAGCATGTCCCTACTACAATAGAATATAGTCCTAGTAATTAGGTAAAAGTAGATTTAATTTTAATATAGAATTACTATATTCCCTACCTCCATTATTCTACGTAACTATTATAAACTCGCTACTATTATAGACTAGTAGTAACTATATTTTTACCTCTATATAGCCCCTATCTACCTTAGTAGATAGAGTACCTAGGTAGATAGGGTAAAGCTCTAGATCTCTAGGCTATAGCTAAGGGGCTAAAAGGGCTAAGTCTACGTTTTACGCTGTAGAGTACTAGAGCTACTAGTATAAAGACAACTACTATCTAGCTTAGTATATTTTACGCCTACGTAACTAGTTACTAACTATACTCTTTAGTATAAAAATAGCTTGTTTTCTACCTTAGTACTAATAAAAAATAAATATTTTTAGGCGAGTACTATTTCTATACCCAAGTTGTCTAATCCTACCCCCGCGATTCTTTAGATTATACCCGCCCAAAAAATAGTATCCCTCTCTCTATAATTAAGGGCCTTAAGGCCCTAGTTATAGAGGCTAGTCTAATAGCTAGCGCACGTATAAGTATTACGGCGATACATAATATTATAGTAGTAAGGCTAGTATAAATATAGATAGACTACTATCTATAAACGCCTACTATATAATATCTTTATAGCCTTACTATACAAATTTGTATACGAGAGGTATAAAGATACTATATATAAGAAATTACGGCGTAGGTAACGGTCTATCTATAGTCTGACTACTTTGGACCTTAGTAATAGTCCCGTACCGTACGTAGATCTTGTCCTATACCGTGCTAAGATTATACGTACGTGCTATGATCTATAGCCGAGATTACAAGTCCAAGCGCTAGACTATATAGCGACGGCTACCTATATCGCTGCCGATGAGGAGATCACCATATCCTACTTTGATACTAGACAGACCTTTCGGGACCGTCAACAATATACGAAAGAAACGCTCGGCTTTCAATGCGCTTGTAGCCATTGCAAGGCTACGAGTCACTTTACAGACTTGTCCGATGACAGAATCAATGAAATCTTGCTCCTAGAACAATATTTGGAAACCAGACAGATCGCACCGGCCGAGTCAACAGCTATGGCCGAATTGCTAGTGAGCTTATACGAGCAAGAGGGTCTAGTTCCATACGTTAGCAAGGCATATGCAATAGCAGCACCCGAATGGAATAGTACAGGTCATGAGTATCAAGCACGCTCCTGGGCATACCGGAGTATCAAGGCTGGTATAATGTCTGGTGAAGGTGCAGGAGTTGAGGAGTATCTGCAGGAGATACAAGCATTGTTAGATGGAGCAAGAAAGCACTGGTCTTGGAAATACCGGATATGATGGATAGCTAGCGAGGTCTCCAATGCTCGGAATTCATCGCCTTGTTAGGGCGGGCTAGGTCAGGTCTACTGTGGTTAGATTACCTCCTACTTTGTAGGAGAGGAGATAATCAACAAACGTCAGCGGAGTCCTGACCGTGCAGCCTTGCCCCACCTAGTGCTTAAATATACGCACATAGGTATCAGTGCTTCACCAAAAAAGAATCAAAGCGGAACTGAGCAAGCAAACCAGAGGATTCCACTCAAGAGCCACACAGGATTGACAACAACGTATAATTCCTTTGCCTCGCTGGGAAACCTGTCCAGAATGAGTGGATGTGGGCAGGACCGATTCGATTTTGATATTAAGTAAAGGTACGCCACTTGAGCCCAAGCAAAGCAGGATTTACGAAGTCGTACTCAAATACTTTCCGCTGAAGCCTATTGTGTCTTGCTGTCAACTCCAACAAGCCTTTTCTCAAATATTAGGCCAGTGCCCATCCATTTTGTGCAAAGAATTATCCGTGCCAACGGAGCATAGATTACGCCATGACAAAGTCACTTGGAAAGTCTGGCATGGGCGAGATGTGAAAAATGGAAGAGCGCGTCGAATTTTCAGAAGCAGAGGTTTTAACCATCCCTCCCGACGATCGAGCGAGGAGAAGCAAGAATACGATTGTCGTTATGGCGGCATTTATGGCCACTACTACCATCGCCTGTCTTGTTCTACTTTACGATCGATACCGCCTCGTTTCCCATGCTTCAACAATACCCACTTATGAGAGTCCAAATTGCGGTGAGACAGCTGCGGAGGCCCGAGCCAAAGGATATCAGTAAGAACCAATGCTGCGCGCCAGGATACCAGCCGATTGCTATACACCAGATCCTGCGGCTGAGTATTCTCCATATGAAGATCGACTTTGGTGTTACGATGAGATTCTCACTCCCCCTATGCGCCTAGAATTGCTACGCAGTGGAAACGATATAAAAGCCTGGACCAAGTTCTTCCACGACGAACACTGTCTTTACGCCTCGAGAAAACTTGCCCTGGCAGTTGACAGGCGATTGCCGCTGCTTGATAGCAAGTCTATGAGCTTGCACCATTCTAATCATTGTGCCAAAGACATGGCGTAGTTCATTGTGGAGGTGCACACGGATACTTTCGTGGATAATATCACAGCGGGTGCACCATTACAGTTCAAAACATGCGTACCTCTCTTCCATCCAGCGGGCAAGCCGAGGAAGTTGATAGCTTACTAGGAACTGATGGTGAGTAATAGCCACCTTTGATTCAAGTTATACTTACTCGGAGAACTTCTAGGTACTCAATATGAAGAAGTTCAACGACGCTCTGCAAGAATAGCTAGATTAGGAGTACAAAGTGTTACGTTTCGCGTTCGGGCACAATCAGGAATGTCAACCCGATTTGACTATGTCTCATTTGTCAGTAGAAGGAGTAGTCTTTGATATGAATTGGGAGCCATACCAAGCCCTGGCAATATTCAAATCAATATTTCGCAGATGTCCACTAATTCCATGTAAAAGCCGCGTAAGCACCTCCCGTGCTGATAAAGGATTGCCAAAACGCCAGTCTGCCGGCAATGAGTGTAAAAATCGATATTACCATAATGAGCTGTGCGCCATCACGGCTTCTCTTGCGCTGCTCGGGGTTTGGAGGGTTTATACATGTCGCTATTTGCGAAGTGCCTGACGTGTCGGTAGCTGGTTTTATTTCTGTAACGATGCCTGCCTCTTCAATAGGCTCTGATGACGCTATTGAAGAGACGGCAGTATCGTCGTCGGCGTGCACACCAGTGAATTAAGTTCTATCTGCGCCTGAATTCGAGCTTTGAGTACCAAACACACTAGCAGCTATCAATTCGACCAAAGGGGCATCGTCATTAGCAAGCGGTATGAACCATCCCATGCGATGAGGGTATATTGTCGGATCTGAGGAACGACATTTGGATCCTAAAAGGAGCAAGGAAAAGGTGGGGAAACTGAACAGCCTGAAAGTTTCAGTGCAACGGAATGCAAAGATTGGCGCAGAGTGGCCGTGTTCATTAACCCTGATCTCCTTTTCATTCCATACTCGCCCATTCAGAGAGCCCGGACTAACCCTTTTGTTACTTTGCGAATTTCTTGAACCTTGGAACAAAGGCCGAGAACAGAGTGGCAGGTACGACTTGGTGTCCAACCGCAGCCGAGGGACCATGCTAACGTAGGTGAAAGCAGGGGTGACCGTCAGCGCCAGGTATTCTAGCAGTAGGGTGTAAATCGGGACACTTATGCCCGATTTACACCCTCCGATTCTAGCTCTTGGTGATCGCCTTCACGTCGGACTGAGTTGAATCATCTTGGCAGAGTTGAGCATACCCATGGAACAACTGTGATCTCTATGCTTCCTCCATGTCGCCTACTTGAACACCCTCCAGATCTGTTGAAGCTTTCGCGGTGCTTCTTCGGCTTGTGACAATAACATGTAGCAGTTCTACATCAGGAAGAGTCTGTCTGATATTCACGTACTCCTAGCATTTTTGTCCTCAAATATATCAGCGCTCGCTATCAAATACCATCAGCCACGGCCCTTAATGACCAGAAAAGCACCTCTGTACTCCCATTACAGCACTGTCAAAACTGATCGTCTCTTGTCCAGGGCCCGTTTTCACTCCGAAAGATGCTTGGTAGAGGTGGGCAAATCCTCGTTCGATTGATTGGCTGGCTGCTGGCCATCTAGCGATACAGATTTCGGAACCGACTCTTCGTTTGACTGAAAAGTCATGGACGGGACAGTGTCTTCTTGGTAAATCGGACCTGGACGCAAAACGAGGAGAGGGCGCAATGCTTTCCTCCATTGCTGAGTAAATATCCGAGCCGAACCCCGTAAATGAACTCAACAGTCAACACTGACTGCGACACGTGACCCAAGAATCCATCAACAACTCACCGTTGGCAGTCAGGTTGGCCTCCTGTTATCATCGATGGTATTGATAATGAAATCCATGTAATGATGGCTGTCGCTGTCTATTCCAGGTTTCCAAGTCACGTCTCCTGGTTTCAACAATAAGCCATTCAAGTTCAATCTTTGTTCCCCCTATCTTTCTTCCCCACAAACACTCTCGATGTTCATGCCTCTGATTTCAAGGCCTTTGCTTGGGGGATAGCAGAGGACTTTAGTAGATGTCATGCCAAAACCAAGCTTTTTCATTGGTCTTCAGCACTTTTTAGCTATGGAACGTCCTTACCATCCTACGTGCATCTAGTCAATGATGGTCTAAACCGATGGCTTTTAACAATCAAGGGGGTGTCGTATCTCGAACTACATTATTGAGATGATAATGCTGCTTGAGACAAAATGACAGAAGCGATTTGACTGACCAGTGTATGACTCCAATCTTCCCTAGCCTCGAATCACTCTCAAGCCACGCCAGTCTCTTCCATTTCGTCCACGTCGTTATCTCTTACAAACGGGGTGGTGTTTGTTGAGGAGTTCCAAAGAACAGTATTCTTACCAATACCACAATTGCCGATAAACGTTGCCTGAGGTGGGGAGAACAAGGGGGGCAGTATCGATGGTTCCTTTGACCACGTGCACTTCATACGTAGTGATATGAAAAAACCTGGATCGAGTCAATTTCCACCACAGCACTTGTATGGTTATCTACTACATAGTATAAATCCCCGAGAATCATAAGCTGCAGCTATGTCGGCCTCTTGAAACTACGCGGTCCGGAAGTTCGACCGCCCCCGCCATCCGGAAGCTTCGGAACTTCTTGTCTGGGGAAAGGAGAGAGGAGTTACTTATCTGGATAGCGATACGGATATAGGACTTGCCGGCATTTTTGCATACAAACGAGCCAGAAATGGTAGAATTTACGAAGAGAGCCTGTACTGTGTACTGTGTAGTCGATCTCGCAATAATCGAGATTCATGAAGATGGGTTTATAATAAGGCTCAGATTGCTGTATATAACCCTAATAAATGGCGCTAGTGGAGGTAGCTGTATAGGATTATGTGTCGGACCGACATGAACATAAAATCGGACCCCTCTGTCCCGCCACTGTCCGATTTCAAGTGACACCATCACAGTCCACTTCTCACGCAGAGACCCAAACGGCTATCAAAATCCCAACCGCCAACATGAAGATTCCAATTATTCTCCTCCTCACCGGCACTACCCTCGCAATGGTGCCTTTCGCTAAAGGTAGAAAGACCTTCACCTAACCTTAGTCTAATCTATTCATTTTTTCCCTCAGAGGAAATTTCCAAACCCGGAAGTAATATTTTCAACGTCGTTGAAAAGAGATGTGTTGGATTATACAGTACGTCGGACTCCGCGCCAGTCCAAGAAATTTAAGCGATGTTCGCTAACTTTTTCTTTTGAAAGACTGCTGTCCTCCTACATGCGGCTCGTCAGCGTGCTGTAGCCCCTGGCAGTGCAAACCAGTATCAAATGAACCTAATGTTGTCGAATACCAATGAAAGTAAAATGATTAGGGGAAGAGGAGTACCATTTCCGACCAGCCGAGGATACGAGCGGTGGAGAACTGCTCGCGACTCAATTCGAATACAAAATCGTAATGGAGATGGGTTGTGTTAACTGTGACCAAAAATCCATTTTCGCGTCTACTTCTATCTCCTCCACTGCGATGTTCCAAGCCGTGAATATCTTCACCACCTCTGGCATAGGCAGAATGCAGGCTGGTGGTCGATCTATTACATGAGAATGATACGAAGCGCCCGAGCACTTTGACGTAAGATGGTAAAACAAAGCATTTGACATTTCGACGAATTGGTGGAGGTAAAGACCACTTCGTGATGCCCTACTTGACCGATCATGATTTCATGATGGTAAGCCATGCTGGTTTGGTCGAGATTGAGATATACGCCAAAGAATGTCCAATCTCCCAGTTCGCGTTATGACGACATGTCCTCGAATACTTCGGCGACACACTTTTTGTAATCAGGTGGGCTTAGCAGAAGGGCATACGTAAATGTATGTTCTACCCGACGACCCTCCTCCTCTTTCATGCTGACCTTGTTGATACGAATGGAGTCTACCCCAAGGATTCTAGGTCTGTCGCGCCGCCGTGATTGTCACAATGCGGCTTCGCAAAAATCCGCCGTAATCAAGACTATGTTCCTTTCACATTGCATGGGCTGATCTCCGGTACGAGCAACGCAAACATAGGACAGGGCTTCACATCTATTCCGGGTTATCTTCACCTTCTCTTTGAGCTTGCATCCTGAAGGCGCACTTGAATTAGTGAGGGGGAGAGTTTCAGATCCCGATATTGGCTTGTAGGATCAAACAACAGGCGGTAGACGTTAGTGGCCTCCGCGAAAGTTTTCCGCGTAGTTGGCGAGGACAACGATGCGGTTTGGCCCGCCTCGCTCCTGGCTCACCATTCCCTAGCTACGCAGTTCCCTTGACAAGGACAAGGCTGTTGACGACACCTAATTGGCGGGACAGATTTATCGCGCGCTGTAGACCTCGTCGGGTATCGGAATTGGAAGCTTCTACATCGTAGTATGAATGAGGTGTGCACTTCAGTGCGCCCCTCCATTCTCTGATTAGCTATCTGGCATTCAGCTGCGCCCAGCTGTGGGCGAAGTGCATGAGATTCTACAGAGATCCCGCAGTAAGACTGGTGATCAGAAACAAAAAATGCACACGATTTCACTTCGGACTGGAAGAAAAGTATCCGGCTTCATTCAGACTGGCCGTCAAATCTTGCAGTGTTGGCAGAGCAGCCTCCTAATCCATTCTTCATTAGTATTGTTATCAAGTGCTGTCGAAGCTTCAGAAGTGATAGAGTAGATAAATTGTGCATCATTCTCTTCATTCAAAATAGTAGTTGGTGGAAAGACATGCGTGCTCCAGAGACGGACACTCACAACTTCGAGCCCACGCTTGCGGAAATGAGGCCAATTCGTGCATCGAGGCGTGAGAGAATGTCCAGCTGAGAGCCTTGTTGTCATAAGAGGCGGAGGATAGAGATTGCTGTTGAGTTGCAGTTGACTTTTCAAGCCCGAGGCGAGCTTTCTGTGCTGCACGAGGGTTGTTCACACTTTGCAAATTCCACCACATGTCCCATTTTCTAGATGAAATCGAACACATCGCCGCCTTTCTCCCTCAGCATACTCCTCACCCTCTTACTCCCCACGACCCTCTCCAAACCCAACGCATCCCACTTCGAAAAGATATTCCTCACACCAGCCTCCTGCGCCCCAATCTTGCCATCATCAATACTCGACCCCAAGAATCCCCCCACAATCTCTTCATAAAAGATCGGGTTCTCTGGTACACCATACATGACCACTTTCTTCACGCCTCTGATTTTGTATCTGAAGAAATGATGCGCACGTCCCGTGTAAAGTAAAACCGAATGTCGTCCGGACAAGAAGTGAGACCGGGCACGTCGAATCTCACGATCACCCGGGACCTGATTTTCTGATATCGAGGAAAAGGAGATATTCTGCGTAGCCGTACTAGTGGCAAAATAGTTCCGCACTCTCACAAAATCAAAATAACTTGGTATAAAGATCAGAACACCAAGTCCACTCCCATCTGGCGGTTTCGGGTACTTCGTTATCGTTGGTATAATAGCAGTCGTGAAATATCTGAATCTACCTTCCGGGTCTTTCGCCAACGATGGGCTTTCAAAGCGGGAGAAGGTCTGTTTGATACCTAGATCACGTACTTGCAACATTGTACCGCTCGACTCAGGTGAGAATTTGATCTTCCCAGAGATATTGTGGCAATGTTGTGAGACCAGGGCGTTGAGTTCTGGCGTTATGAAGGCAGAGAGGATGATGGTTTGGCGCATGAATTTTGCGTTGCCATCAAGGTACCATGTTCTCACTCGACTGAAGTCACATCCGTGAGCTTCGCGAGGTTGCAGGTTGAGGTGTTGGAAGACGTGGGTCACATGTTCCCAATTCTGCATGAGCATGGCGTCTGTTTGATCCATGATGACTATCTCAATCGAGCTCAAAAAGTCGAAGTCCGGTTTCTTCGTTTTCTCGGAGGTATCGATTGCGCGTCTTAGACCGAGAGGAGAGGCGATGATGATGTCGGAGTTATAAAATTGTGAGAAGTATTTCACGGTTTTGCGAGTAAATTTGACACCGAGCCGGAACAGATCATCCTCGTTGCCTTCGAAGAGTTCACGAAAATCCCCAGGTCTGTCCTCGCCGTGCTTTTCTTCCAAGTTGGCAAAGGATTCTTCAAAACGTTTTTTATTTTCCTGTTGTTCCGGTTGGCAAAGGTACGTGATTGCATCCATATAACGGACGCAGGATTGACGAGTTGGGACGAGGATGAGGACTTTGGGACGGGTGAAACCTTGGTCCCTGTATTCAACTTCGAGGTTAGAGGAGTCCTTCCCAAGGCGAGCGGTGTTTTTGAGAACGCGATCTCGAGTCTTCAAGACGTGGTTCATGGCATGAAGACATGACACTGTCCTAATATTGACTGAGTTGACCACCGTTCTTCCACCAAAAAGCATGTCATGGTATCCAAACAAGTGCGACGCGACAGCCTTTTCCGTTGCATCCAATTTGGAAAGAAATTCATCGGCAGTCACAGCCAATCTCTTCTTTGGTTTCAAGGAAGCCAGTGATGACGATATTGGTGTATTTGGCGTGCCGTCACCCTTTTCTGGCCTCGATATTGTGCATTTCCCTGGCGTCGCGAAAGGTAACCGCTCCACCCTCCACTTCTTATCGGTTGCGGCCTTGAATTTCCAAGCCAATTCCTTTTCCTCCGGGTTCGAGAAATGTATCTCGAATGGATCGGACGCATCCTCGTCATCGTCAATGCCGTCGTCAAGCTGCTCCAGTTCTGCCGGGTCGATTTGATTTGGCCCATCCTCGGCGGACTCTTCATCGGAGTGCTCTTGCTCCACATGGCCACTGTTCTCTTCTACGACCTCCAACTCTTCTTTGTGACTCTCTTCTGTAGCACTCTTTCCAGCCGCGTCAATCTTCCGCCTCTTCCTTCGTGGGTGATCTTCTTCCGCCGTCCGGCCAAAGGACTGCAATAGGACGTTATAGGCTTTTGGTTTTGCGACGAGCTCCTCATCGGAGTCCGACTCTGATACAAATCGGTCAGACTCGTTTTCGGATTGTGGTTGGGCAGGGACTTGTTCTACACTTTAGATAGACTTAGTTCATGCGACCCATCTCAACGCTCCAAGTACGCACTCTTCGAGCTCATCTTCTATGCGGGCGGACACAAAAGCATCTCTCTTCCTCCGTGGAGCTTGGCGACCAGTTCTTCGACCTCCTCGACCGCGTGAAGGAGGCATTGCGCGTAATACTGGCGTGGATCTCAGTGTTGTGACTTCTGGAAACTTTTTTTTGAGTTGCGGCGAAAGTCTCCCCGCCTTCTGAGCTAGCCGCTTTTGAAAATCTCTCAAAATTCAAGACGGTGGAAGCAACACACAACCACGATTAGCCAACCTGCCCACCATGGCGAACCCAGACTCCTTCCTTCACCTGGCCAGGCCTCTCGGTCCCGTCACTCCCAGCGGACAGCAACCCTCCACGGCTCCTGTCAACGTCGTGGTGCAGCCACAAGTATACGCACAAACACTCTGCGGGCGTGACAGTATAGCTAACGTGCGATCAAGGCCATTTTCTCCATCCTCGATCACTCTCTCAGACGGCCCACAGAGCAAGAACGCGTAATCGGGACTCTCCTTGGCAGCAGAAGCGAAGATGGCACTGAAATCACCATTGCGAACTGCTACGCGGTACCCCACACCGAGACCGCAGAGCAGGTAGAGGTGGACATGGAATACCAGAAGAGCATGATGCAACTACATCTGAAAGCCAATCCCAAGGAAGTCTTAGTCGGCTGGTACGCCACGTCTTCGGATCTCAACACGTTCTCTGCCTTGATTCAGAACTTCTACTCGCAGCAAGGAGACGGAACATGGCCGTTCCCAGCGGTCCACTTGACCGTCAGCACAGTTCCGGGTAAAGAGGTGGAAGCGCGGGCGTACATGAGTTCGCCGATAGGTGTTACGCCAGAGAGGGCAGCAGATACGGCACTTTTCATTCCAGTGCCATATGAGATCAGATATGGCGAGGCAGAGAAGAGCGGGTTGGAATTGATAGCAGGCGCCAAAGACAGAGAAGACAGGACGCAGAGTGTCGTCACCGATATTGAATCCTTGGAGAGGGCTATCGAGCAGGTTCTAGAAATGCTCGAGCGCGTTTCGACATACGTGAGCAACGTGCTGGATGAGGAGGCAGAGCCATCGAGCGCTTTAGGACAGTTTCTCATGAACACACTATCGCTGGCACCCAAAGTCGACCCATCAGATATCGAACGCGATTTGTATGTCATATCACATTTCCAAATCGCATCTACCCCACTAACCAATTCCCAGCAACAACCATATCCAAGATGTTCTCGTTGTATCTTACCTCGCCAACACGATCCGAACTCAGATCGATCTCTCCAACAGACTAGCAACGGCAACATTGACCATGGGATCCAGCGAGCCAATTGGCGGCGCAGAAGGTAAAGAGGGTGGAAACAGAGGTGGACACGATGGTAAGCGTGGAGGCGGACGAGGAGGAAGGGGCGGGAATCGCGGCGGAGGAGATCGTGAACGCGAGCCAAGAGAACAATGATTCTATTGATTCTTTTTTGACAAGCAGTTATCAGTGAGACGATTTCTCTTTTGCGATCTATCATATCATCCTGCATCAACAAAGGCACGGCGTTATTGGGTCACCCGGCTGCTGTGTTATGATTAGACGATGGACGTGGGGAGTTTTTGAGGCTACCTAGGCTTGCATTACTGAGGCCTTGTTGTCACTGAACATGTGTTGGCGGGGTGAAGGATGTGGGAGAGCTGTGCAGCTTTCATCGGGATAGTAGTATTGCTGAGGATTGATTACTCGGAACAAAAGCAGACGGCATTGAAGGCAGAGGTCTAGACACTTTTGGTAGGTAGCTATCCAAGTAAATGAAAAACCACCTAACCCACAATGCACAAGCACAAGCACAAGCACACGACAGCCTCGATAATTTGTGCTGCCACCTCATGCATATACATACGTAAGTAGTAAGTACCTTGTCCTCGATTCGTGAAATCACCACCGTGGTCTATAAGGTACCGTACGTAGCCCAAGGCACCAAGGAACTCTGTTTGATTAGGTAGTCCAAGACAATGGCACTGGCATTCATTCCGATACTCTTTGCTGTTTCAATTTATTTGAGTACTACCTAGGTAGTACTGGTACGAGTCTTGACGCGTCGAGATGGAGGGGAGGTGGGAGTCGCGAAGGTGGTGGGTGGGTTGGTATGAAGTTCCAAAGACGCTGCTGGCAGGGCAATGCAGGTGGAAGGTTGGAGTGAGTCGGCAAGAAGGGAAAGAGACAGCCTTGTTGATGATCCCTTGCTTGCTTGAATTCATGCCAGCCAGCCATTATCCAGTTGGGAAATATAATAATTTCTTTTTAGGATACTGCCTAGAGTTGAAAGGCTCGCCTATCATGACGGTTATATAGTAGTGAGGCGTCTATGCCAGGTATCGTCGGCCGTACGGTATGAGTCGAAAACCAAGTTGACGCTTCGGGAGAGGCTTCCTCCATTCCGAAGGGGCATCCCTGCATAACGACGGACAACCCCTGAGAATGTCTAGCACAGACTCACTGATTCCCACGCCCACGCCCTCGCCCTCGCCCTCCCTCCGCGCTGAGAAAGTCGCATCCATCTCTCAGTTCGCCAACAGCCAGCAAGCAAGCATCACGAAACAATCTTCCCCCTCTTCGCCCTCATTTTCCCACCCACCCACGCTCGCCGACCGTGGTTTTGTTCGACCAGAAACTGGAATAGTCTTTCGACCAGAAGCTGGAACAGTCTTCTGCCTCGTCGCTCCTCGTTGCTGCGCTTCTCCCACTGCTCGGCGCATCGTCCTGCAGCTTCTTCAACTTTTCCCTTGCCACATTCCCTCCTCTCTCTTCCGGCCACCACCACCACTCACTTCAACTGTCGTCCTGGCTTGCCGCCCTGCACGACATCGTTGTTCATCTGCGAGCTTCTGCCGTTGACCTTTCTCGGCCCTCTGTCCTTGATCTTCCACGGCCTTCTGTTGACCTCGATTGATCCATCGCTGCAGTCATTGCCAGACGTTCCGTGTGGTACCGAAACCGATCGCCGCACCGCAATCTACACAGTACGCTACTGGTAGCGTAGCGTCGCAAACTACCTCATCCATCTTTCTGTGAACACATCACCACTTTTCCCGCAAACTTGGCCAGGAAATCACTAGGAAATTCGCCAACCACCACCACGGCGTCCTCGCATGTTGTTCGAATCGCAACTTCTGCTTGTGCCATGCAGGGAATGTTCCGCCTCAGTTGGGCCCAGGACGCGGAGCACGAAAAGCATGGCCGAGCAGACAAATCCTTCCACCAGCAACAAAAGCCGCGCACAGTCTCGAAGCCGAGGGTCGACATCCCTGTCGCACATCTCGCTTCCTCTCTCGCAAAGCGGAAGCGCATCGACAGCAATGTAGACTCGTCAACGCCCAAGCATCCTGCGCCAGTCGTGAAGAAGGCGAAGATGGATGGTGATTGTGCTGGTGCCGGTGCTGTGCAGCCTGTGTTGCTGTCTCAGGCTGGTCAAGGCACCGATGGTCTGTCAGCAGCTCTGGGTTCAGCTTCACTGAATGTCGTCGCGCTCGGGCACAACACCGTCAAGAGCCAGGAAACTGCGAGTGCGAGCAACGTCGCCGCAACTGACAGCCAAGTCGTGCCTGCTGCATCGCGTATCAAGACGGAGAGTGCCAAGGCTGGAAGCAGCGACTCGTCCATTGTAGATTCTATACAAGAACAACCTTCTGCTGTCGCAAAGCCTGCGTCTCTTCTCACTGCTCAACTCCCGCCGCATGCATCATTACCATCACGCTCTGCTCTCACTAACGACCCATCGAGCATGTCCGCCTCTCAGCTCAACGTTGACAAGCTTCGGGCTGTCATCGAAGCCCAGCTGAACTTAGAGATACTGCACAAACACAATGAGCTGCGACTGATTGAGCAAGAACTTGCAAAGTGCCAGATTGGACTTGAACAGCTTCGTCGCTGTGAGGTCATTCCATATCCCGGCTTGCAATCGCCGTCGATGGCCGTGAGCAGCGGGACTGGACCTTCGATCCAATCTCCAGCAGGTTACTCGTCTCCGTCGTCTCCCGCTCCCTGGGGCGTGACTGATAGCCCGTATGCTCGACACTATGCCAAGTGGTTGGTCCCAGATCCTACCTTTGATCCGACCTTGCAGGTCACCATGGATACCCCCATGTCCGCCAGAGGTACGCGTGCAACTCGCGGCAGTGGTGTTGAACTGCAGCTGCCGCCGCCTGGACGCAATTCGAGGATGCCGTCAGCCGCATCAAGGTCTCAGGTACAAGGTGAATCTGCTACCTCAGGCGCCCGTCCAGATCCCATGGTTCTGAAGCGCCAAGTAGATGATCAATGGGTCCGTCTGAAATGCATCCACTGCCTGCGGTCTGACTTCAATAACGTTCAAGGGTTCTTGAACCACTGTCGTATTGCACATCATCAAGAATACAAGAGTCACGAAGCTGCTGCCATAGCCTGTGGCGAAATTGTTCAGCTTGATGAGACTCAACTTCCTGCGCCCAAGCCGATTGCTCCAGAACGACCGCGTGCTGACAGACCCTCTGTTATCAACATTAACCAAGACCAAGTCGCCATCGATCCCCTCATCACCAACGAGCCAATTCACAGCCCAATTGACCGCGTCCTTCCGCACACTCCAAATATGACGCCCCTAAAGTCGCCCGCAAATTCTGTGCCATCTGCATTGAACTTCGGATCTCTGTCATCTCTTGCACCACACCTGGCGAAGAAGATGATGCAAGATAAGAATCTCAAGCAGGACGTTGCTGGTCTAGATGATGTTATTCGCGAGACTAGGGCGCCAGTTGATACCTCCGCGTGGGACAACACCGACGACGAGCAAGATGAAAAGCCAGGGAAAAAAGTGAAGAAACAGAAAACCGGCCGCCATTCTTCTTCTGGTCAAAATATTTTGCGACCACAGGTACTGATGGGAGAGTCCCGTGCTCAGAGTCAAAAGGGGCATCGCGCTGCGTCACAAGTACCGGCTCACTCTCAGCTGCCCGCAAGAAACCCCTCACCAGCACTGCATGGACCCAGCCGAATCATTTTGAATTTCTCAGCTCCCCACGTCAGTCCTCCTAGGAATGGTTCCAGCGATAGCGATGTGGGTCTGGTTTTATCGCCCGGGACGGTGGATGTTTCCATGCCAGATCTCGAACCTGACCATTCCGATGATGACGAGGATGTTTCTGAGGCTGATAGCAGTCCAGGAAGTCCAGCAGAGCCCGAGATGATGGAGGACGACGTTGACATTGTGGACGCGAGTGATCTTGAGAGGGAGAGCAGAAAGAGTTTGGGCCTCATTGATGGACAGGTGTGCCGACGAGAGGGAGAGGGAGGCAGTGGGATGTGCTAATCTATCTGTGCGAGTATCAGGAAGTGTGGATGCAACGGCCTATTCATTTTTTCTTCGCGATACGCTCTCCCTCGAACTCAAAAAAGTGTGTCTTATTATGGGGAATATTTGGGTAAACAGTCAACTCTGCTATATTAGCTCGGCGTTGAAAGGGCAAAAACCGGAAATGGGATGAACACACAAGGGCTTTGTGTCGGGCGGGGGGCTTACGGGCTTTGGTTGGACGGCTGGGAAATGGAAATAGGAATAGACGGGAGCGTGGTTATATTGTTGTTTTGCACATTTCTTAACACACTTCCCTTCTCTGGGTGTGTGTGAGAGTGCGTGCAAGAGGTATATTCCCGTCTTTTTCAATCCATTGTTATTATCATCAGCACCCAATTTTTTCTTTAGAAACCTGGTTGTCGGATAGAAGGTTCCTGGGGGAGGAGCTGGATTCCCGGTGACTAGTGTCATTATCAACAACAAACCTCATCTCTTCTCAGACATTGTTTTGATTAGCTCTATATATATTTTTCCTTCCGAGATCGGGCTCGTGGGGTTGGAGGACTTTCGAGGGTCCGGTTCTTGTATGTATATATGTATGTGTGTATAGAATTAGACGAAGACTTCTATTTCAGCTTGTGATTGTTTGTTTGTTGGTTTGAGAATGATGATATAGTAAAATATTAATTATAGTAACTTTTACTAACTCTTGAATTTGATTGCGATACTTTCGGAGAAGATTTTTTGATTTGGTATTTTCGATTGATACTTGGAGGTATTTTCTTTGGGGGAGAGAGAAGGGGTATATATAGAGAGTTTTATAGTAGTAGTAACTACTAGTACTACTAGTAAGGACTTGTATTATATAGTAGTTATAAATAAGTTAGTCTAGTACTTTTTAAGTCTTTATTTAGGCGGATACTAAATCTAACTCTAATATCTTTATTTCTACCCCTACCTAGAATCTAGGGGGGTATTCTCTACTAGTACTATATAGGCGCTTAAGTTAGTAATAATCAAAAATAGCTTAATCTTTATAACTATCCAAATCGTATAAGACTGTATTATATAATATATATTATATAGCTATTTAGCTAAATCTATATATAAGTATAGTACCTATAGATTAGTAGAATCTCTATAATCTAGGCCGTTAGCCTACCTACTAAATTATATAGAATTATATTATATAATATAGAGAAACTAGATTAAGCTATAATCTAGCTTAACTACTATAATATTATTAACCGCAAAATAACTTAAGCGCCTATATAATAGGAGATACCCCCTTATATTCTAGATAGGAATATTACGGGATAATCTTATATATACGAGGATTAAGATAGTAGATAAAGCTAAGTTAACTAAGATATAAAGTAGAAAGAGGGATTAGGCTAGCTATATAGTCTTATAGTCTACGTACTATCTACCGGCCTCTACTTAATCTATATATTATATAAGCCTTGAGTTCTAACCTTCCTAAGATACTAGCTTCTAATATTACTCTCTAACTCCCCCTTAGGTCTCCAGATCTTAAGCTCTAGCGTCTAATTGCTACGCGCGCTATTATAGAGTAAGAGAGAAGTAAAAGGGCTTAACTAAAGTATATTATAGTCTCTACCGCCTTATAGTAGGAAACTATTCTAAATTAGGCGGGTAGCCTCTATAGCTACTTTACTCTATTCTAACCTCAACTAGCCGTCTTTACTTTACTAGTTACCTAACAAAAGCTACTAGTAGCTAATTAGAAGCTATCGTTAATTAATAATAGAATCTAGTAATAATAGAATCAAATCCGTATATAAACTATTATAACCTAGCTATTATAGTAAGAACTACTTAAGCTAAGCCTCTCTCTAGGCTCTATTTCTCTTCTTAATCTAATAATTATTATTATAGTCCTACTAATTAGGCTTTCTATTCTTCGTCCGTCTAAAACTAACCGGTCGTAGCTCGATCCTACTATAGCCTCTAAGGCCGCTAAAGTTACCCCCTCTCTCTTTAGAAAGAACTATAAGTTAGTTGTTTACTCCTAGCCTCTAGTCGCTAATACCAAGTAGTAGACTTCTTACGCTATCTATTATCTAGCTTGCGCTTCCGTTAGTAGAGATTACTAAAACTAGGTCTCTAGGGTAGTAAGTAGGTCGCTTCGTTTAAGGTAGTCCCCGGCTAATATTATTAGAATACTATTAGAAAATACGCGCGCGAAACCTTCTTCTACGCCTACTATACCTATTAAAAGGCGTAGTATAATATGATATATATTATCTAGGGATCTATAAGAATTATTTACGAACCGTCTCTTTAGGCTACTATAGAGAGGAGCGCGAGGAAGCCCTTATTATCTAGGTTATTTATAGTAGAGAGAGTTACTTTATAAGTAGAAAAATAGAGTTAACTTAATATTACGAGATAACCCTATATATATAAGGATTAAGATAGTAGATAAAGCTAAGTTAACTAAGGTATAAAGTAGGAGAAGAGATTAGGCTAGCTATATAGTCTTGTAGTCTACGTACTATCTACCGGTCTCTACTTAATCTTTATATTATATAAGTCCCGAGTTCTAACCTTCCTAAGGGCGCCAGCCCCTAATAGAGATAGAGATAAAAAAAGCTTAGAGGCGGATTTCAAAGAGTTAGAGGTAGATTTAGTATCTATCTTTATTTACTATACTAATCTTATAATTAATTGTTCTTCTATAGAAACCTCAAGACTTAAGGCTCGAGTTTTTTTTAGTAAGTACTATTTGTATATCTAAAACCTAAGTTTTACCCCTAGTATCCTTTGGATTATACCTACCTGAAAAATAGTATCTCTCTCCCTTAAAACTAGGGTATTAAGGCCCTAGTTATAGAGCTGGTCTAATAGCTAGCGTACGTACAAGTATTACGGCAATGTATAATATTATAGTAGTAAGGCTAGTATAGGCGGGTTAAATATAGTAATATAGCTTTAGATTATTATTAACTTTAGCTACTTAGCTACTATATAAAGGCAAAAGTAGTAGGATCTAAGGATAAGTATAGAATAAATAAGACGGAGACTAAAAAGAGATAAGAAGATTCTATAGGCTATTTAACTATGTAGTAAGTTTGATAATCTAAGAATCTAGTAGCTTATTAGATTACTTTGTCTAGATAGCTTTAATAATCTAGTAATCTATTATTCTTAGGGGTTTTGGTTATTATAGTCTAAGTCTAAGTCCTTTGTTTTAAAATACAAGTTCAGTACTAAGACCTTTTCTAATTACGTAATATCTAATAAGTCCAATCTAAGTTCTATTAGCTAAGTCCCGTTTCTTATTGCCGGACCTTTGATAAGTAAGAAGCGAAGATAAATATAAAAAGTCTCTATACTAGTATTTTCTAAATACTAGTACAAGCGTAGATAGACTACTATTATAATAATTATAAAGAAGTATAAGAATAGATTTATATCAAAGATAATCTCTAAGGTTCCTTCTCCTACGAGGAATCTGCGACCTATATACGTGTAGATTATATAATTTATATTATCTAATCCTTTTCTTAAACTATCTTCTTTAGAGGAATAATCTTAAACCTTATTATAATTACCTCCTTCTCTAGGAGGGCGTCCTCGTACTCAAGGCGACTATAAATAGTATATAGGTAGGCTAGTATACACGTGCATTATCTAGACCCTTAGCTATAAATTCTAGGGAAAACTAAAACTCTAAAATTCCTACGATTTTTCAAATCCTAGGATCTATTATAACTCTAAAGTAAATACTACGCGTCGTAATATAATAGTACGCGTACCGCGTACGTACCTCTATAGAATCTTATAGAAGAATTTCTAGAATTAAAACAAAGTTATCTACTTTATTTTTTCTCTTTATAATAATAATATTAACTTCTCGCTAGTAACTTACTAGCTCCTTACCTAAATCTCTAACTTCCCTACTCTTATCCTATAAGTTAATAATAGCTCCTAAGCGCGTCGCTAAGAAAGCGCTAGTAACTCCCCTACTAAAGCGTTCCTAGAAAGCCCTAGATATCCTCGGTGAGCGCTACTATATACGCTATATATAGTACCTACTTAAAGATAGTACTACTCTACGTACTAATTATAATAAGAGTAATACTAAGAAGTACTTCTATTACTCGTATATACGTAAGCTATACGACAATATAAGTCCTCGAATATTTTGCGTAATAGTTGTATATACTAATCGAATATAGATTCCTACTAAGTATATCTCTACTATTAATAATATTCGAGTAGAGTAGGCAATCTTAGGCGGTATCAACGTTCTAGCTAAGCTTACCTTACGCCTCGCCGACGCTAACAAGTAGATACGTACCTATAAGTAGAAGGCTAAGCGTTTCGGCGGTACCTTGAAGCCTAAGAGTATACTCTATATCGATATTATAATACTTAAGGAAGTAAGTAATCTACGAGCTTCTATAGAGTATATAGTTAACTTCTACCGTTCCGTTATACGTATCCTATAAGTTACTTACTTAATATATACGCTAACTATCTCTCTTAGAATAATTAACTATCTTTAGCTCCTTTAGAGTCTAAGGATAAAGAGTCTAAGGATAAGATTAAGAAGGAGTAAGTAGGGTATAGGTTTAGACCGTATTTTATCCACGCTACTAGTATATCTTATATACTTAGAGAGTAGATTTCTTACCTACTTACTAGAATCTAGGATAAAGGATAATAAATTCTTTAGGCCTTATTAGTCTATAGTATAATTAAATATTACCTCTTGGTTACGAGTCTCTTACGATATAATTATAAACTTCCTATTATAATTTTTATTATCGCTGAGCCCGCGCCTAGCGGGTAATAAGTAGTAGGTTCCTATTCTTTACTATACCTACTTATTACCCTTTTTCCCAGGTTCTTCTAGAATCTTAGAATCTTAGAATATGCCTATTTAGGTAAACCGTAGCCTTACTTATATATTAGTTGCTTTTACTATATATAATACTTACTAATTCTATTCTTTGCGCCGTAGCTTCTAAGGAAAATAGTATCAATATTTATTGCAATCCTATTTAGTATAGGCGTAACGATATTAGTATACTCTCTTTATCCGCTACGTCTACGCTTCTTTATCTCTTCGAATACGCGAATTACTTCCCTAGTATTCTCAATATTTTATTCTAGTTCCTAGGAATTATATTCTAGACCCTCGTCCTTCTAGTACATATAATACTATATAGTACCTTATTACCTACTCTTTATAAGTACCTCTTCTACTTCCTATTCTTCTTCTTCTTTAATAATTTCCGGAGGGGGAAGAATTTCTTATTCGCCTACGCGGCGGTAATAAGGTTCTAGTAAGGAGATATAGAATATATTATATATCCTAGTACTATTTAGTATATAGATTCTATAGGCTTATAGGCCTATAGGTTTATCTACTCTAAACGGTCCTATTATACGAGGAGATAGCTTCCTACTTACGCTTTTTAGGCGTAAATTCTTCGTAGAGACTAGGACTAAGTTATTCTTATTAAACTTCTTAGGCTAGTATTTCTTATTATAGTATTTAGCTTGATTCTTGGATACGTTACGTAGGCGCTGTTCTAGCTCCTTACGTACGATATAAATATACTAAATTCTTTCTTTTACCTCTAGCACCTCTCTTTTAGAGATACTATCTCTAGTATTAAACCTTCTTTTAGGATTATAACCTAGAATGATATAAAAAGGAGAAGTATCTAGATTGTTTTGATAGCTATTATTATACGCGAACTCTACGATAGATAGGCGCTTCGCCTACTCTACTTAATACTCTAAGTAGAAAGCTCTTAAATATTTCTATATTTATAAGAATTATAAAGAAGTATAAGAATAGATTTATATCAAAGATAATCTCTACCTATTCCTCTCCTACGAGGAACCTACGACCTATA
>QWZN01000328.1:0-20908 GCA_003693225.1 Venturia aucupariae | reverse complement strand
ATCCTACTATATTATACGTAGCTATATATTATATACGGGTTATAAACGGTTTTTATACGGGTTATAAACGGTTTTATCGTAGGCCCTAAACCGTAAACTATGGTTTAGGTTCACGTATTAACGGTATAGATTTAGTTCGGGTTATAGCCTTCAAACCTAAACCTAAAACCCGAACTAGACCGACCCAAAACCGACCCGTACGGTTCGAGCCCGCACCGTTAGCGGCCCTACTTTTATTAGAAATAAAAAATATTTATAGGGCCGGTTGAGAAGTATTAATATATACGCTAGCGTTTAACGCTAGCGAGATCACGGCTAGTAGTCGAATATAGTCTCTACTATAGTATAGTATCTCAAGATACTACGATATACTAAGGCTAGGAACTTCAAAGCCCCTATACCTCTTTAATTATATATACGGCCAAATACTACAACGCTATAATTATAGAATAAAGCGTATATTTTAAGTTGAATCGAGAGCTCTCGATTAATCTAAAGATTATAATAATCTAATATCTAGGCGTAGTTATAGATAAGTTTAAAGTTTTATAATAATAAGATATATTAAAAATGGCCGTATACTAGAATCTCGAGATTTTAACGGATTTAAATACCTAAATACCTTAACTACAACTATAATTCAAGCTCAGATTCAGCCGTTATTGTATAACTATAGTACCGGTATAGTTTATAAGTATCCTTATAAGCTACCTCTCTTACTATAACGTGTAGGAACTCCTTAAATCTCGTCCTATCGAACTTATCCTACCTTAATCGATTCCGCTTTATCTACGCCTTTATCGTTACAAACGTCAGTTCAATCGGGTTGAAATTAGGCGAATATAGAGGAAGATACTATAACTTATAGCTAGCCTCCTTAATTAACGCCCTTATACGGTAATTAATATACTAGGACGTATTATCTATTATAATAACTAATATCGGCTCACGCCTCACGTAGTTACTATATAGTAGTAGAACCTTTATCTTTAAGAACTCGAGGAACGACTCTAAAGTAAAGCCGCCGTAGATAATCTCCTAATCTATATAGCCCTAGATACTAAGGGCTAGTAGGATTAACTACCTTCTTAACTATTTTAAACGTCTCTAAACGATATAATCCTTACTAATAGGAGCCTATCCGTACTTATAATTACTAGTCCTCTCGTTTGCCGCCAATTTATCTAGAAATACTAGTATATTATCCCTCTATTATATACGCCGCTACTACTATATAGATCGCGCTAGTTTACTCCTCTATCCGGCGGCGAACCTCACAGCTTTGCGCGACTAGTTGTTGCGCGTTAGGTAGTTATAAATAGTAGATTAAGCGATCTAAACGTCCTATTTATCGTATAAAAAGAGCTATATTTTATCGAGATAGGCGGAGGGCTAGTCCTTAAGGAAGGTAAGAAGTAACTATAGTAGCTAGGTTAGTAAACTTAATACTATAGAGGCTTCTATTACGAACTTCTTCTATATTACGTATTAGGATTACTAGCCGCCCTAGCGGCTTCGAGACTAGGGGGTAGGGAACCCTAAAGATATCTATATAGTCCCTAATACGGCGGATAGTCTTCTCGTCTATCTTTAATTATTTATAGATCTTGCTAACGCGTTTATTATATTCTAGGCGGACTAATAGTTCATTTAAAATATACTAAGGAAGTCGATTCTTTAGCTAGTTAAGGTTATTTATAGATTTTTAAGATTTTAGTATTTTTATTGATATTAGACGTTGTCACTATGCATTCGCTAATAAATAACTAAGGGCGACGTGGACGTTGCGGCAAACGCACAGGCCTTCAAAAACCGGGCAGACATTTCTGGAAGCACGATACTACCTAGGTAGTGGGATCAAATCACACGCTAACTACTTTGGCTTCATTGACGAGGCAAACCCTTAGAACCGTTCTTCTCCTCTCGCAAAACCCTCGACACCGCAAAGAATATACTGATACATCTATTTCTCGAACTGGGACGGGATGAGTAGCTCAAAGGATCACGATGCTGACGGCGTTCTTCTCTTCAAGCCCATTGACCTCTTCAAGAAAGAACTCTTCTTCTCCTTGCTGGATTCAACCACAGGAGCTGACCCGACCTGTTTCTCATCGCTTTCCACAGCGGCCGCATTCTTTTCCAATCCAGGCCTGTAGATGTCGGCGCACAGTGTGCCCTCGCTTTCTCCTCGATGAATTCCAATACCATTGACTGGCCTTCGGACAACCTCCTTCCGTGCATCGCCAAATCGTGCTAGCAGCTGTCGAAGTACCACACTCTGCTGGGCTCCGTTTTGAGCAGACATCCAAGCATAGAAGTCATTAACGATCGGGTCTTTCAACCAAGTCTGTCCCTGGGCGTGATCGCTGGATACATCATCACTATATTCGCTCGCAGAGGCTGATGAGCTGCCAGGCGTAATCGTAGACGACTGTGATATCCCTGCCGAGAAGTTGCTATATATGCTCATGCGACTTTCTGGCAAAGATTGAGACCATCGTCGCGAAATTCTCCTCTGATCCTGGACCAGAAGCTGGGACAGCCTGTTGCTTTGTCGAGCTACTCGATCGCGAACCTTTTCCGGATCTGTCTCGTAAACAGTTCGGCTTCTCCTGAGAGTCGCAATCTCTTCTCTCAAAGCACTAACGTAACCTTTCTCGACCGGAAATGCAGATTCTTTATTCGACAAGCCCCAGCTCTGTCTAGCGCTCGTTGGACTTGGTGGAAGCTCGATGTCTTCGGGGCCCAACTCTTGAACCTTCAGCAGAGACATTCGCTGTTCGAGCTGTAGATCTTGAAGCTTTGCGCAGTCCAGTTCATCTTCCTGCACACTCTCCTCGGTCAAAGCAAAATGGCTTCGCGAGGCCTTCTCAGCCATGTCCAAGGTCCCAAGCATAAGAGCCAAATTCGATCTATAGGCCTCTAAGGCTGTTCTCAACATAACAATCTTCGGCTTTTGAAAGGTCCACATCAGCCGCTTCCTCAAATTCATCTTGCTATCGCTCGTCATCGCGGACAATCCCTCAACAACCTCCATGATTTCTGTGTACATCTCCAGACTCGCATCCGTCATATCGCTGATCAATTCGGCGCAATTCGCGTAGTACGGCGATGTCTGGACATGTTTCAATGTCGAATGGAGGGTTGTGAGAACTGTGCAGGATCCTCGAATTTCCGACGCGATCATCCGCGCTTCCTGGCCAGCTGCTCCCACTTCGTTGCCATACTGCGAGAGTACGATGGCAACTTTGGTACCGGCTGACACAACACCAACGATGCCTGCTGCTAATGCCGCCATGATTAGGGATGTGGACTGCCTGATCGATGAATATTGGCTGGCTTTGTGTGGAGACAATAACGCGAGGCTGACCCACTGCTTATATGATTATTTGCAGGAATCGAATCAAAAATTGGATTGACAAGGAGGCGAACTCGACTCTTTTGAGCGGCCAAAGAGATCCACAAAAGATGGCAGACCGACCCGGTAGTTGGAAAGCTCAGCCTGCAACAGTTCAACGACACGAAACGACTGGCAACGAATAAGATGAAGTGGATGTTTGCGGTGTAATATACATCGAGCAATTCAGGTGAGAATCAGACAACTTTCTTTTGTCGAAACATTCAGCCTCCAGATCCATGATCGTGAAACGCGAACGGGTCGAAATCGGTTAGGCTGGACAGGGCGCTATTGTGGAGAGTCGTCGACGACAACGAAACCACAGCTGATCTATCAATCCGGTAATCCAACAACGGCATCTGACTTCAAAATGGCCAGCTGTGCATCGACCAATACTTCCAGGCTGCAAATACCTCCCAACTCTACTGGACGAGGTGGAGAGAGCGCATTGTGTTCTTCACACACATGGTGCCGGAGAACGAGAAGGAACAGAAGCGACGATGTAACAACCGAGAGAATTACTCCCAATTACCTCAGTTTGAGACTATCGCTAGAGCGACGATTATGAAGCGCTCGATAGACCATAACTGCCAACTTTTCATCGAAATCCATCCAATCGCACGAGGGTCATCTCTCACAGCAAGGCAAAAGAGTCCTTACCTAGAATCCACAAATCTCTCCCCCTTCACTACGACCCCAACTTCCCTCGCCTCCTTCCTCGCCCCCAAAAGCGCAAGCCCCGCCAACCCCAAAGCAATAACATCGGTCAAGAAAATAGGAACAAGCATCCACCTCCAGGCCTCCATATTCCTAACCTTTGTCCCAAATTTTTTCTTTAAGCTCTCCTCGATGGGAAGGTTGATAACGGCTTTATACCATGTTTCCGGCGTCCAGCGATGTTCTGGGTAGGGTTCTCCTGCGCGAAGGAGGGAAGACACGATTTGTTTGTTTTTGGTTTGGGAGGTCACGGTGAAGGTGAAGATGAGGGAGGAGAGGGTAAAGAGAGTTGCTAGGGTAAGGAGGATCGTAAGGACGAGGAGGAGGATCGGTGTACTCTATCCACCAACGACAAAATTAGCCCCGATATTGGGAAAGAACGAATAGAGAAGCGATCGATCCATACTTTTCCCTTTTTGTAGCGAAAGGCAATGAACATTCCCAGCAGACCTAGGAAGAACCCGTAGCCGGCTACACCGTTTGATGTATGTCCTTGATCTAGCCAGATGTGGGCTGGTAATGCTTTCATTTGAACGGTATCGCTTGGTGACCCTTTCACAGAATAACCCGGACCGTATTTTTGGACGTGCAGGAATCCGACCATGGAGGAGATGAGACCTAGATTCGTGATTGAGAGGGCACTTAGCAGGAATTGCGAGAGGAATAGTGGGAGGAGTAACATTTTTGCGATGGTGGTGATGGCGGTGCTTTTACTGATTTAATAGCTGACTAGCTATTTACTCGGGGTGAGTTATAGATAGCAGAGGAAGGGCAAACTTGTTGCAATAGAAGTTGGAAAATTGGAATGGGTTGGTATGGTATGGAAAGAGAATCAGCCAGTCCTCAAAACGCCGCCTTCTCTATCTATACGCACACATACACATGCATACCTCAGCCGCAATGGAGAGAGAAACGAAAAAGCTTATGCAAATATGCAAGTTTGCTAGTATGTAAGAACGCACAAGACATCTCAACCACCTTTGTCCTCCCCTCAAAAAAATATGCAGCCACATGGAATGCATGCAGGGTAGACAGGGTCGCGGATTATGTTTGCTCATCCCTCTCAGCTCGGATATCTGTACTCCAGTACCATTATCGGTATTTGGGTTAGTGCTGATGCGGGTTCTGCATGCTTTGGGGCATGGGGTGGAATTATCGTATTAGGAATCAGTATGTAATCGATCATGTTCAGCCCTCACCTCAGCCCGGTATGTAAATCTTGCGCCCTGCTTTGCTGCGGTTCGCGGGTGAGACCTCACCTTCACCTTCACCGACACCTGTCTTTAATTGAAATTTATCATTTCGTTGCTGCGTAGAGTAAGCAGTTCACCCAAATTTTTCTCAGTTTTTTTACGGTACAATAACCGTTATTGAAGACGCGATTATTTCCTCTACCCTTTTTCTTGTATCTTAGTATAAAGCTGTTATTGTGTGAAAATGTACGAATGATTACATGAACAAATGGCCCATTGCATCGGCCGAAAAAGATGTTCTCAGCTTCCATGCAAATCAGGCAAGGTTGTTTTTGGAGATTGAGTGGCATTTCGCTGTTTGACACCTTAGCGACCGAAGGGACTCATACTACGTATGCAGACCGCTACGAAAAGGGTAGCAAGAATATATATACCTTCCTAAACGCGAGGAGACCAAGTATATCCTCTAAGAGAAGTGTGCTTATACCTGAGGAGGCTGAACACGATATTCGAACCGGATTATATATCTTGGTAGCCTTCTACGTATTAGCTCTACGTAAACTAGTATACATGTCTCGATCCCGCTGCGGCAAGTCTATAATATACTTACTCGTCCCAGAGTTTGCGCATGTAAACATGAAATTTGTTTATAGATTCTCATATTGACAAATTGGGCTTGTTGAATAGTTTGCATGTGGAATTGTGTGACCAGTTTGTCAACACTGAAAACCCAGGATGCTTTGAATCATTAAGTTTTACTTCGATGAAAACCTCTTCGGGAAGATCGTCCGTCTAGATTATCGAGCAGCACAGCGTTTGTAGGTTGGTTCCCAGATTCGGGCTCGTCGTTCCGCATCCTTCTTCCGATTTGAAATCGAATGTTTATGTAGTTGCGCGCCTTACAAATGGCCGTCAATACTGGTGACAGCGGGCTTGTTGAATAGCTTGGATTGGAAACGGAATTCCAGAACATCTGCAGGTTAGTTTTCAGTACGCAGATTCGAACAAGACGTTTCATAGATAATGGAGGTGCGATGGTAAGATGGACGATCCCATCGAAAATCACAGGGAAAGACCAAAATGGATAGCGTCCAGTATCACAGATCGACGTGCAGCATCTCAAGGGGGAGAATATGGAGCAGCATTACTGCTGTGCCATGCTCTGCTCATGCCTCACACAAAGCGGCATGAATTGGTCTGTTCAGTCTGGGTAAATTGTATTCGTTTAGACTACAGTTTACACCATCCTCAGCCACCACGCTGAAAGAGCCCCGATTTGGGAAGCCCTAATGCCATGTCCTTCCTTGTATCGTGATTCCTGGTATAATGCGTGTGTATCTAACCGACCAACTGGACGACTCCACCGGCGTCCTTGATCTTCTTCTCGGCTTCTGCGGAGAAGTATCGGGCACGGACGACGAGTGGGATTTCTGGGAGACGACCCTTTCCGAGGACTTTAGAGTAACCGAAGGAGAGCTTTTCAGAAATTAGCAATTGCGATGGAATCCGCGCCGAGAGATACCTACGAGGTCGAGAACGGGAGCGGTGTCGGACTTCTTGTTGGAGAGGTATTTCTCACGCTGCTCGAGAGGGACGAGGGACCAAAGCTGTGATGGTTAGTAGTGGTACATTTTTAATTGAGCAGCAGAACTGACCTTGTCCAAGTTGATGGTTGGCTTCCAGAAGTGGTTGCCTTGCTTGTGGAAGTATCGCATACCGACCTTTCCGAAGTAACCTGGATGGTATTTATCCATGTTGGTTCTGTGGTGGTGCTGACCACCAGCAAGACCACGACCACCGGGATGCTTGCGGCTATGCGATTGTTAGTCAAAGGCCTCTTGTTTATTTGCTCCAGTCCTGTAGATCCTTTTCATTTCCAATAGTAGCCAGTGTGAGCGAAGCGTATCTTTCGAAGTCGTATCTTTCTCCCACACTGATTGCAATCGCGAAATTTCGAAGATCGGTTCGACGATAAGGAGACAATTGCTGAAGGCGTAACATACTGCTTGCCGACACGACCGTGACCGGCAGAGACGTGACCGCGGTGCTTGCGGGTGTTCGATAATCTGGTAGGCATCTTGATGTGAAGTTGCTTGTCGTTGCTTCAGACTCGGAGTGAAGAGACGCGTGAAGTTTCAATATTCCGTCTCTGGGTGTGTAGCGAGATTTCCCCGGCGCTAACAGCGGCTCATCCCACCAGTCATGTGACCAGGGCAAGATCCAAGACCTTAGAATCGATTGAACTTACTATGGTTGCCAGCGGAATAGTTGTTAGCGTGGGACTATGAAAACCCCTGTGCAGATTGAAGTTCTGATAAATACGTATGCTAGAATAAGTACTACCCGCAAAAATTGTCGGGTAGAATTGAGAACGGATATATTGAGGGTAGAAGCATTGATCAAGCGCTAACAACTATTCCGCTAGCAACCACAGTAGATAAGTACTAATAATATTCCTGGTTACAATTTTCTTCGGGGTCAAACTTTATACCTCCGCTCAAAGGAAGATGCCCAATATCATCAGTCGTTTCTCACTGCACCTCGGATTATGAAACTGCACTGCAGGCAAACCACTCAGGCGGGCAAGATCACAAACCTCATTTCAAGATTAGAAAAGCCCAATTCAATCTCTCCGCGCACAAACACTTCCTTATCCGAATACTTAAAGAGCATCTCAATTAACCAACCAATCGCAGCTCGCTCAAATCCAATCGGTCCTCTCTCCCCACAACTCCAGCCTCGGTATCGTCGGCTGAAGAACCTTGAAATGCCGGGGAACAAAACACAGTCCTATGGCCACCCCAGCCTACTAAGAATGTATTTGTGAAGCCTTCTCTCCCATCTATTCCCCTCCCAATTCAACACTGTCTCCAGTTCTTAAACTATATCCGCGCGTGCGCAATTCCATTAGCTTCGAAAGCCTACCTTATCTACCAACCTTTATCAAACTCGGAAAGCAACTTGAACCTCACAATGTCAAAACAACTCTCCACAAAAGAAGTCGCAACACACAAGTCCGTCGAAGAGGGTCTCTGGATCATAATCGACAACGAAGTCTACGACGTCACGAAATTCATCGACGAACACCCCGGCGGTCCCAAGATCCTAAAGCGCGTCGCCGGGAAAGATGCTAGCAAGCAATTCTGGAAGGTATGTTCATTTTCTCTCCCCTCCACCCTTCCCCCTCACACCCATCCAATCGTAGTAGTGATAGCTAACCTCACCCGCATCAACAGTACCACGGCGACAACGTCCTGAAAAAGTACAAGCCAAAACTCCTAATCGGCAGCGTCAAAGAAGACGCAAAGTTATAAACCCCACCCCGCACATCCACCGAGAACAAGGAAAGCATGAAGGACTCGATTCAAAGGTGGAGGATTCAATACAACGACAAGGCTGGGCACGGACAGTCCGAAGATTATACGCAAGCCACAAGTGCAGTGCTGGTCATCTAGCCTTTTATTGGCAGGCATGGTTGTAGAGAGAATAGAAGATATCTACATGCCAATGATCTTGGGATGGATTTCTTGGGGGGGATTTCTTGGTTAGATGGGCGCATAGATGAAAGGAGAGCTTACTAGTTTTACATACCTTTCCAATATTGTCCAATATACTGCTTTCATTTGGGTCGTTGTCGTTCATCGGGCTTGGGCGCTGTTTCTTGGTTAGGTATGTGAATGTGGGATGAAGTCAGTCTGTTCAAATGGTCCATTCCTACCTAGGTAGCGGAGACAACAAGACTTACTAAGATCCTCCAAGCCAAAAACGATTGAACGGGAAAAAACACATGAACTTCGTGGGTAAATCAGAAAAACCGCATCAAAGCTTTGAGTGACAAATACAGAGAGTAAAAGTCTTCACATACACACACAATGGTATCAATTACTAAAAGCAACAGGAACAACGAGTTCCACCCCTAAACTCATGTTCCGAGTTCCCCACAGCAGTAAGCACTCCTCAACTCTAGCACGCTAATAAATAAAAGCTCAGATACAGCACGGCGTCGGAGTGTTTGAACTGGGCCGAAGAAGAGAAAGAATTGAAACAACGCTACGTTTCTTCATAACAATTGTGCCATACTCAGGTTCACCCAACCCCCAATAGAAGATTTCCCTACTTGGGCATTCAACTCCTTTTTGAATCGCAAAGTAGCAGCTCTCTTTGCCTCGCCCCCTATCTGTCATGCATCTTCGAGAGCCTCGTCCTTTTCTCTGAACCTTTCCACTTTCGTCTGGGGTTCCAATCTTTTTTTCATGGCCAATATTCTTGTTGCCATTCAGGAAGCCGAGACAAAGCTTGTTGTTTTCGGATGATGGCTGCCTCCTAGACATATCGTTGAGAACTTGCTTCTAGCTAGGTTCCACAACCCGCTTGAGGTTCTTGTCGGTCATCATCTGGAGTTGCAGCTTTTGTCCATCTGATAAGCTTGCAGGGCGATCTGCAGGAAGATCCTTCAAAATTGGGTTGACCATCGGCCCTTGTTGGGGTTGGCTGTGTTTCCGTATACTGTCCGTTGCCCGATTGTACTATATCTGTACTTCTCAGAATCGAATTGCTCTGAATGGCGAGTCCATCAGGGCGCTTTTGAGCAATATTCTCGTTACAATCTGAACAGTCAAAACCAGAACTGCAGATAAAGCATGAGTGAGCAACATGTTTTCAACGAGGAGTAGATATTTTCGATGGGCGGTTTTTGGAGCAGATGTTGTGATGAAAATGATATTTTGGCTGATGGATCGAAACTCGCCATTGTAAAGACTCACGACTTGAGAAGTTGGGCGTCCAGCCTCTTCAAATCACTACGATCTCTCTCACGGCCTCCGGCTGCCATCGCGCTAGGAACGTCGCGGATTCTGCTTCCCATGGGACTTCGACTTCGAGATCGAGTACGTGTCCGGTCCTCCTCTCGTCTCGATGTTGTCACGTCGCCGTTGATCAATGCTTTGATGCTGGGGAAGGTCTTTGCAGGTCCAGTAGTAGTATTGTCGTCACGCACCGGTAGAGAGTCAGCCGGACAGATCTTCGCAGGTGGTGTCGCGCCATTCCTGCTCTCTGGCGGAGTGGGAGGTTTGTTTTGGAAGGCGACTACGGGTGCTAGCTGCGGACCAGGAGCGCGTGATGTCTCGTCTGGTCTCTGTTCTGCTGCCGAGCGGCTGTAGCTCTCGTGCAAGGATGTAGGAGGCCTGCTTTGCGCATAGGTGGCCGACGACGTGCGCGCAGCTGGAGGTGCCCATTGCCCAGCAGAGGGATATATCTGTCCATTCAGGGGTGGCAGGCTTGATTGAGGCGGCGGAGGTGGACCTCTCTCTTGCGCGTGCGGAGGAGGGTGGGCATATGGATATGGGGATGGCGCGTATGGTGAGTGCGGATGTGGATGCGGATACACATATCCCGGAGGAGGAGCAGGGTAGTAGAATGCGCCTGGTGGAACTCCTCCGGGGCCCAGATGTCCCGGGCTTGGCGGCCAGCCTTGTGGAGGGTAGTGATGATGCATTGGTCCTGCCTGGTATCCTGGAGGCGGTGGAAATGGGTAGGCTGCGACATACATCTGTGGTGGTGGATGGGCAGGAGGATGCGGCGATGTTCCGCCCATTGGGCCTCGAGTTACAGCGGGTAGGTTCGTAGCCTCATTGACTGTAGCCTCGGGGTACATGCCTTTCTGTGGAACAATATTGCGCAGTTGCGGATCTGTGCTAGGTTGTTTCAGCGGATGTGCAGGATTTCTCGCGAAGTAGCTGATGAGGTGAAGATGACGGCCGTCCGAGGTGGTGATGCTGAATGACTGTTTCATGAGTCCGTCGGCCTTGTACTTGTACCCGTCTGGGCCATCCTCATCGTCCTCTGAGCCGCCATTGTTCGAGTTCCCGGAGCTTCTCGTTCCACTGCTTGACTTCCTGGGAGCAGGTGGTGTGGCGCCTTGGGGCAGGCCATTTCCTCCTCTCTTCCCTTCCATTTCACGATAGGTGAGGAAGCTACCAGATACGCGACTCGCACTCCACGATTTCCCGTCAGTCCACCTCCTCATGCCAGCTTCGCGCTCATCCCAAACAAATACCGAGCCAGACTTGATCTGCTGTCTCTCCTTCTCTGATAGCCTCCTCTGCACGCGCGGTGTGAGGCCTAGTCGACATGCTTCGAAAAGAATGATTGCATCCTGCGGCGTCTGGACCTTGCCTTGGTACGTCTCCATTGCCGACCGGTGGGTTTTGTTATCGGAGAAGAGGAGCGTGAAGCAAGGTGGAATTTTGATCGCTAGTGTCCTGGCGGGAGGATGTCTGTGGAAATGTGAAGATCTGGTGGGATACTCTGATTTTCAAGGTCCTCGTTTGAAAAAGGAACTGGGTTGTGATTTCGTAGGCAACGTTTGCTGTCAAGTATTTAGGTTAGTCGAAGGTCAGACTTGTGGGGTAACTTTCCGCCTCGCTTCCGAACATGGACAAGACAGGAACGCCCGAGCCAGTCAAACCGGAGCCTTTGCCCTAGGTAGGGACAAGACTGGAACCAGAGTTGATATGCTGCGCGACTTGCAATGGCATGGGCGTGGTTGTAGTCACAGCGTGAACCAAATGAGGGGCAGCAGTCACAGGCGGAATCGAAATAGACGTTGACGTACCGAGATATGGACGAGCGAATTACCTACCAGTGGCAGCCTAAAAGAAACCACAACGAGACGCCGTGTCCGAGGTGGTTCGCAATGTGGGCATGGACAAAGGTAGTTCTTGATAGGAAACTTTGCACGATCCGACGGCGGTGGATGTTTCGAATATGACAGGTCCGTCGAGCGAGGTGAGAGAGGGCAAAAGAATTCTGGTGCGAAGTGTAGGGGCCTGGCCTTTTTGTTCAACAACCACAGATGGCCTGTTCAGTCGGCAACTGCCATACAGGATCGGCAGCCAAGACAGTCAAGACCTTGAGACGCTTTGCAAGAGGGAATAATACTGTGTGGTGGCGCCTGGCGCCGAGCGGAAACGAGCATAAGCTTTGATTCGACGCTAACTTTAAAAATAATGCCTGCGATGAGGACATGGCAATCAGGCCGTGGGTGATGGTTGATACAGATACGAGTGGCCGTATCTGAGCCCGATATACCTTAGGGTCTGTTCGGTTTAGGGTTACAAATGCTGCATGTTCAACGAATATTTAAGGTTTAGGTGTAGGGATCTAGCTACAAGCGTAATCCAGGGGTTAGGGCATAATCTATCTGATTAGCAGTCGTTTTGTTCGTTTTAGTATTAAATATCCCTCGGTGAAGCTTTAAACCTAGATACCTTTTACTCCTCCTCCTCCTCCTCTACGTAATCGATCCGGTCTCTTTGCGTAATAGTGCTATCGCTTCTAGAAGCCTCTAGCTATCACAATTACTCCTAGAGAGAGCTAGAGGAAGATAAGGAATTTGAATAAGAAGATACGGTCTATCATCATACCGGTAGTAGTAACGGTAGTAATAATAGTAGTGATAAATAGCAAGTCCAGATTCTCCGCAGGTTTTTGAACAGTAGGTCTCTACCTCCTGTTTAGAAACCTGCAGCAGAAGCTGTTTTTGGTATATATTCGGCCGTGCGAAGGCCTGAAACGCCCTCTAGATTACAGTGGCCAATGCATTAACGAGATTCTGCCAGAACCCGCATTTTAAACCGAACAAGACGACTATTATACCAGATTACGTGTTAAAACCAGCCATTTGGCCGAACACCATGGCTTTTTGAGCGCATATTCACCGTAGTAACTGGATTCAACCCTAAACCGAACAGACCCTTATTATCCGGTGGGTTATCAAACCCGTCCGTCAATCATGCTCCTTGCCCTCTTCATCCCACTACTTTGCATATCGGAAGAGAAGACGCTGACCCGCTGACTCTGCCCCGCCGAGCCTCAAGTTCGTGTCGAGCCTTGTGTCCTTGCTGCTGTCTCCACTGGCAGCCCGCAAACATTCCTTGGTGCCCCGATCCAGCGCTTGTCCTTGCATCTGCCGGCTTGGTGTGCGGAAAATAGGCTCAGGAAGCTCTCCAACAAGATTGAAGCACAGGCACCAACCGGCCGTCTCCCTTGGCCGTCATTGTTTCGTGCGACAGTGGCTCACTTTGCAGGCCGTCGTGTGGCACTGCTGGTACTAGCGTCGTCGGAAGGACGAATCTGGGCCACCTTGAATCCATCCGGAGGAACAAGTCCTTTGGCAGGTCGTCGACCTCACTGCTCGGACGGACACACAGCTTTGGAGTTGCACGTAAGGACAGTGATGGCTGATGGAGGATGGTGGATGGAGCATGGAGCATGGAGCAAAGGGCCGCGCGGATCCGCAAAAACCGGTCATCAGCCGATCAGACAAGCTCTTCGATTTGGAGAGAACACGAAGCCATGCCAAAACAGCCAAGAAGTGGCACTGACTGGAAGCTCGGCTCTTTACGTAGGCATTTAAGTAGTTAAGCTTAACTTAGCGCATCTTAAATTTCACCCTGAGCTGCCAAAATCCGGCTAGCGGGGCTTTGCGTCTTCCAGTGGAGGCCTTCCCGAACCAGGGGCATCTTTGACATCGAGCTTGCTCCTTGGCCTTAGGTTGTGTCATGTTCCACGGCCTTCACGCAGCATAGTATATTATCGTTCGCAAACCATCGGCGTGCCACAGAAGGGAGAAGGGAGCATTATCATGAGGCAAGGCTTGCCGACACGGAGAAGGACGCACATGGCTGGTTGCTAGCGGTCTCGGCACGCGTCTTGGTATCTAGATAGAACTAGGCACTGATTCTAATCGATCGCGTGGAGGATGACGCCGGTCCAGCTTTTAACCGAGTGCTGTGCAGAATTTCTCCTCGAATCGACATGGTGGCAAGGCTTGGATGCTTGAAGGACCCAGGCTCTAAGATCTGAAGTTGAGGAACGAGTATGAAGTACTACAAGAACTCCGCAAAGTGGATTGAACCCACGCTGTCCACCTTGGCTGTGCCTCTCTATACGAGTCGCTTCGACTTGCACCGAGTAGTGCGACCCAGAGACGTTTGCGTGTGACCGAGCTTGCCTGCAAGTGCCAGCTGGTGACAAAGAAACTGTGGGAGAGGCCCGCCAGGGATGTGCCCCAGCTCTTTATTCCAGGTCCTTCGACCCTTTTCCGTGGCTGTGCATGTCCCTTGACATATTTTCATCCATTTCGTACACCGTCTACAACAATATTCGTTGTCGCTCGAGGATATCTTGGCTGCAATAATTGATTATTCTCGATCGGCAGCGTAATCATTGCTGTTGACGCCGGGCTGATGCCAGCATTGCGGGTGATTGTTGTTGCTGCTTGAAAGTGGAAACGCTTTCCAGACTTGTGGATACATTTCGAAACGACTTCCTTGAACGTGCCAAGTTGTCTTCTCCGGTCTTGGAATCATTCAGCTGGCACAACGGTTTTTCTGTCTCAAGAGTATCATATCTGATCAAAACCTGCTCTACCCAATATCAAGGGGGGAATGTAAAGCCGACAAGTTAAAGGGTCCAGACCAAGGAATGCCCCCAATGGCTGAATTTAAAGTCTCTTGGCTGCATCCGCGCTTTAGCCAGTCGACCGCCATATCGACCACAAGATTTGCATCCTTGGGTACGTGGAAGAGCCAGGTCTCTGCGGATCATCTTTGTTGCTTGACGTTGCTTGGTGTTGCAGCCGGGGAAACTCTATCCAATAATGCCATCTTGATCAGCGACCAAGCAATACTCAGTATTTGTGGTTAATATGTACTCAGTAGTGATATGACGTGCCGAAGAAGCCGGATTTATACATGAATTGCGAGCTGTTGCTGATCCTGGTATGAGCAGTTTTTATTGTGATTTTACAATCATTGCAGGCTTCCAAAGGGAAATCTTGTGTTCAGCTCCTGCTCTTCATGCCTGAAATGCCATGCTTCAAATCTCGCGCTTTGGGACCGGCTTCGTATGGAACATAGACACTTCCGACTATTCTCGCAACTTTGATCGAGAACTGTCTTTCTCCAACAACCTCTCTCAATTTCACTGCTTTGGTGGGTCTTTCGACCCTGCTATCAATTCGGGATTGGCCGATAAATAAATTAATTGCTCAAGACATAGTAGCACTGTGTAGCTTCTGGAATGTTTACTGTGTATGTGGTAAGGAGTACTGTGTATGGAACTGGATCGCTTTTGGCCGTCAAGCGCTTCGAATTATTGCTCCGTGTGGATACCTTGACGCTGGGCGAGATTGAACTGCGTCGAATGCTGCTCGTTCATCCCCAACATCCCTACAAGTGGAACAAATATAGAAAGAAGGGCGACAATTCCCCGCAAATCGAGTATACACAGTGACTATACCCTTGATATGTGGAGGGGCACAGTTAGATTCCATAGTATTCCAAGGTTCTCTCCAATGGCGACGGGGGTGTTTTGCATAGGGTGTGAGGTGGTCCCGGAACCCGGGTTGATACGATCTCGAACCATCCACACAAGATCCTACCGTAGCAGAGACACTTGCTGATTCTTTGCTCTCTTGGCCGTATCCCTTGGCTAACTATTCCACGCAGAGATCAATCTCCGTTTGTACACTTGGTAATGCAATAACACGGGTCGTTCCTACCGAGCAGCGCAGGTCCATAATTGGCGCCCATGAAGACTACATGTCTCCCTTGGCATAGAGCTGATGCCTAGACTGCACAAAAGGACATGTCCACCGTTTCTAGAACAGCCTACAGCTTCGTTTGAATTTTCGGCAGGGAGAAGCACTCCACGCTTATTCCTTCTTCCAAGAACGCGGGAAACCTCCCACACCCAAGGAAGATTGTTCGCACGAGCGTTCCGTGGCAAAACGGGGGTTGTTGAGATATCCTCAAGCATGCCACTTTCTCGCAGAGCACGCTGTGTATGCTCAAAGCACTTTCGAAATGGTCCCAGTCGCTCATTGATTGGCGTAGAGGGCTACCTAAGCTAAATTCACGACTATACACCGTTATATTATATCATTCATGCTGATCTCGATGGTAGGCACAACAGCTCGCCTTCGTAAGACGTTCGGAGATACCTCAAGAAGGCGCCACTATTGTCCAGTCTTAATCTTCAAGCCACCTCAGGAGCATTTGATTACTTTTTAGATCCTGAAAAAATTGAGAAGGACTAGACACAGGGCGTGCATGCGGAACACGAGGACGATAATCGACTTAGTAGTCCCTACTGTCTGCACAGCACGAGTGCTAGATTTGCAAGACCGCTACTTCAATTTAGTAAGTGTCAACAATGTCTAATTGGCTAGCAGCAATAGCTCCTCGCCCAAAATTCGATCAAAACGGCCCCTTCGCATTGATTGAAAGGTCCCAGCCTACACCCCTTTCTGCAGTTGGCCGCTTCGACATTTCAAGCTAACTTGAGGATTCATGTAAGATGTACTAATAGTAGTCAAGCGGATGATTGATCGAAGACACAACACGGTAAGTACTAATGCCTTACACAACTGGCATATACAGGCAAATACGTCGTGGTAAGGGTCGTTCCGACGGGAAACATGGTGAATAATAAGCCAAGCCCGCGTATTCACATCTTGGAGAGAGAAAATATATACCGTAAGCAACGTCGGAGTCCACAGTTGTGATGTTGGCCCTCACATGACTGTGACGCCTTCGAATCTCCATCTCGCTCTTCGCTTACTGTGTTACCCATCGTGGCAAATAGAGCTCCAGGTATGTATCTCTGACACGAGCCAAAGAGGCTTAGGATATCAATAGGACAATTCTCGCGTCCACTCGATTTTGACAGCTCTCTGGCCAGTAGCCAAGTGCTTGTGAAGGAACAATCTCGTTTATAACATCGCATGATTTTTTTATAGTAATATCATTCTTTCAATTACTAGTCTTTATTATATTACTATTACAATATTCAATGTCCTTCGTCCTTTAGTCTAGGATAGTATATCCCCTAAAAGTTTATTCTCCTAGCAAGATTCGTCTTGTATTCCTACTTGTTTATCTATATATAAAGGAACAACCTATTGCTCAAGAATAGACTACTAGATACCCCGTTATTAGAATAGTATAATATAACGAAGTATCTAATAGATCCCCCTACCTAAAAAATAGATAGTACTAGGAAAGTATTTACGATATTAATCTTGATTGATATAGAGTACGTATTTATCTAAAAAACTAAACAAACGTTATTAGACCCTACGACGAGTTTCTTAAGATAANGGATCAAATATATATATTTAGAGTAAACGCTAGAGAGGAATCTCTCCTACGTCTAAGCGATAAGATATCTACGTATACAAAGCTAAGGCCGTACGTGCCTTAGTACGTGACCTGGCTTAGTACTAGACTAGTATCTAACCTATATCTAACTAGTCCCGGAGTCTAAAATAGGTTATAGATCCTAATATTGCCCCCCCCTTTGGGAGTCTATCCTTAGACTCTATAGTTCCTTTAAAACTGCTAAAAACCCCTATAGGGGGAAAAAAAAGTTTATAGAAAGGTATATATAGCTCGTCGTCGACTATATTATACTAATACTACTACCCTTTATTAACTCCTACTTAGCTAAGTAATCTTACTCCGGCTAAATCTTATAGCTTTAGGTCGGATCTAAGGTCGCCCTTACTTTAGCCTTACCCCGCTTCCTATAGGGTTTTGGCCCGGCCTTATTCAGGTCGTAGAATTTTATAGTTTATTCTTTATAAGTACCCGTGCTGATTTTTTTAAAATAATAGTATTCCCTAGAGGTTGTACTTATAAGCGTTCTCTACTCAAGCTACCCCCCCCGGGATCCGCGTAGCGGATCCTAAATCGAGTAGAGAAAGTTATTTAAACCTCCTTAGTTGCGACGTTTATAGTATAATAATATATACTCTTATCTATAGTACTAATAGGTCGCTGCTCCGCCGCTCCTCCTTCTATATAACCGAAGATAGAAAGTTTAATATAGGAGTTAATACTCTTATCTACCTACTTATAGGTTAGGGTCCTCTAAATTGAGGAGTATCAATAGTAGTATACCCTTAAATTTACGGGTAGAGTAGCCTCGGCTAGTCTAATAGGTATATAACTAGGAGTTGATACTCTTATCTACCTACTTATAGGTTAGGATCCTCTAAATTGAGGAGTATCAATAGTAGTATACCCTTGAATTTACGGGTGGAGTAGCCTCCCGGCTAGTCTAATAGGTATATAACTAGCTAACCTATCTTAGCTTTAACTACGTAGCGGTATATATTCCTCTACGTAGTTTTCCGGTTGTAATAGTTTATTTAGTATACGGCGGCGGTCCTACTCTTAAGTAGTAGATTACTCCTAATGTACCTACTCTACGCACTACCCCTATACCCTATATACGGGGTAGAGAGGCCGCCTAGCCCAATAGGTATATAACTTGCCAGCCTGTTTTATATCTGCGTAGTTCTCTACGAATAGCCTAATAGACTTATATATCGAGTTAAGTAGTAGTAGTTGTTTCTTTAGTATACGGCGGAGGTCCTCTACCTTTATAGAGAATTGCTCCTAAGGCACCTAATTTATAGCTTAGTACCCCTATTGTCTAGAAACTAGCCCTATAGCGAATCGACTTAGCTAAGATAACTTAAGAAGTTCTTCTTATAGTTCCGGATCCTATCCTCTTACCTATAGCCGTAATCTCTAGATCCCTTAGCTCCCGGAGATAGGGCGGTCTATTCTTCTAGAGTATAGGCTACTCTAGGATCCTTAAAGGAGGCATCCTAGGGTTCTATTATACTAGGAACAGGTAGAGGTAGGATTCCTACTTACCTACCGTTCTTATATAGGGGCGTTTCTAGCTCCCCGTCCTAGTAGACTTAGGTACTAAGGTAGGCTAAGGCGCCTCGCATTTTATCTCTAGTCTATATTATAGTCGTATTAAATTGTATTCCTTTCGTCCTATTTAGTAGTCTCTACGTAGGGCTATAGTATATAGCTTACTTAGGGATTCACTTACTTCTTTGAGTTTTTTATAGCTAGGAATATTCTAATCTATCCTATAATCCTTATAGGTATAGGCTGACCCGCCTTAGCGTAGTTATTTTAGTACTTACTCTCCGGTTACTTTACAGTCTTAAAAGATACGTAATAGACCCCGTTGAACGTTTCTTATATCGTTAGTAGAGATGTCTCCTACCTCGGAACTAAGTTACTTATTATAGTAAAGGTAGATCCAGTTTATATACTAATTAGTAGAAGTGGATCCCTAGGTTATATATATTAATAATATTACCCCTTTAGGCGATTGAGCTCCTATAGCTAACCTATTATTAGCTAATTACGAAATTGTAACTATAGTTCTAGTACTAGGCTATAATCTTGGGTATTAGCCTAGCTGCGCCTAGGTAACTAGTAAGGTTACTTAAGAACCTCTACCCTTAAGTTAACCTTCTTCTTTTTAATAATAATATTAGTATCCTCAAGTCCTCTTATAGGGGAGGCCGTAGTAGTAACGTCAGCTTATATAGAGAGTAAGTTCCTAGCTCGCTTTTATTCCTAGCTTTTGTTTATTTTAATTCTTAATCGAGTATTACTCGGATTCTAGAATTTTCTATATTAATAACGCTAATCCTATCGCGTAGGCAACAGTTAAAGGGCTATTAATAAAATTAATTTCGACGCGATACTTTATTTTATTAAACTAATATTAACTTCTTCTTCTTCCTTATAAACTATCTATCTCGTACTAAACCCCTTACTATAGTAAACTTAACTCGTACCCCCGTTGCTGAAGTCGTCGCGTCTATAGATAGTAAGATAACTAGTCGTATATACTATGTATATATAGCCCTATAGGCAAGTAGTATAATAAAGACCCCGGGGGACAAAGCCGTAGGCACGCGTGAAAATACTTTGGTAAATCGGTATAAGATTAGTAGAAAGACACCCGCAGCTACGGCTTATAGTATCTATACTAAAAAGGGTTAATATTACAACCGTGTAAGTTTACTATTCCTATCTAAGAACTTCTCTTTTTTTCTAATAATCTTTTTTTTAGGTCGAGTATCGATTCTCCGACTTTATAGATACTACTAAGCGCTACTATAAGTTCTATCTCCGCGCTATTCGCATCGGTAATACTTTTGGTAGTAATGCTTTAATTATACGAGCTAGTACCGAAGCTATATACTAGTAGTAACTTGCCGCCCGTACTTAGGATAAGTAGGCCGTACCTAAGGTCAACCTTTCGCAGTCTAAGGAGGTTCTTTTAATAGTAGCCGACCGTATTATCGCTACCCTTTATAACCTTAGCCGCCTCTATACCGCAACGTATATTCTTTTATTCAAATTCTATTCTACTACTATAGCTAATTTTTTTATAGTAAGTATACTACCTTTACTATTAGTTCCGAGTTCACCCTTAACTTAGGTATAATCTCCGAGTACGTCGACTTTGTTCAGGAGTAGTATAATAGTAGAAGAGGTATCTACCCGACCTAGGCTTTATTTCTAAGATAAGAGAAGGCTATACCGTCTAAGAAGTCTATAGGATCTAAAACTAAGAGGGCTGGGGATAATAATAGGTATATATCTACGTAGTAGAGAGTTTAAATGTCTAGTATTCTTTTATTAGGGTTTAAGTAGTCTTTTCTTCTTCTTTGTTTTACGCTATAGTCGCGTCGCGTCTAGTCTCCGACCTC
>QWZN01000327.1:0-20984 GCA_003693225.1 Venturia aucupariae | reverse complement strand
GAAAATCGTAACTAGTTAGATAAAACTATCTAGAGTATAATATATATAAGCTATTAAGGCGTCAATCGATATTAAGATATAAGAAACATATTATTTATAGAGAAGGATTATATAGATAGATAAAAAATAAATAAAAAGGTTTGTATAGATTTTAATTCCTATTATAGAATTCCTAGGTAAAAGCTAACTAATATAAAGATTATAAAGTAGAAGCTACCTATTATACTATAAGAAATCCTAGAAATATAATAGTTATAGGCTTATATCTACTCTAGCTAGCTACTATCAACTCTTCTATATTCTTATTAGCTAAGTTCTAATATATTTTTGATAAATTCTTTCTACTAGTAGACTCGACTAATATTTCAATCTATTAGTATAAATAAAACCCTAGTTTTTGACATTTAAAGTATAGTATTCTTATAAATAAGATAAGTTTTAAAGGAAATTAAAGGCTTAATAGCTATAAGTTCTTAAAAAACTTTGATAAAGATTCGTAATACGTATTCTATCTTAGTATAGCTTAGGATAGAAATATAGATAATATAATACTATAAATCTCTTAGCTTTTATCAACCCTTTAATTAAAAATATATAATCATATAAAAGGATAAAGAGTATATTACTTTAGGTATTTACTAGATAGTATAAGGTCTATACGGTAGTAGAATCTAGTATCTAGCTAGCTAAAGCGTTCGTAAAATTTCTTATAACTCTATTTTCTATATTCAATTATTTATAAATATATATAATTTTATACGACTACTATAAGTAACGGTTCGGCCTACGGATCTAATAATTAGGTACTTCCTACTAAGAGCCCTTCGATATATACTTCTATTTCCCGGCTAGAGGTAGGTAATAAGAAACTCTATTATATATATATAAGAATATAGGGTATACTTTTAGTAGATAGGGTTGGTAGAAATAAAGTATAGATCTAAGGGATTTAGGGTACCGTAGGGTCCGTACGATAGTACCTCCCAAATCCAATTAGTCTAAATATTTACGAAACCTCTCCTAACTTATTTTTCTTTACTTAAAAGTTTATAAACAAATATATATTTTATAAATAAATATAATTAAATACAACTACCTCTTATAATAGTTAGGCCTACGGATCTAGTAGTAATATATTTATTCTTAACCTTTCTAGTATAGTATTTTAGAAGGCTAATAATATTAGGTCGGTAAAAGTATATAAGTATCCTTAGTAATACCTAAAGTACGAACGAAGGATAGAGTAAGGCTCAGCCTATACCTATCTTAAGATAGACTATTACCGCTATAATACGTACGACGTGTTTTTTGTATATTAAAACTCGGGCAAGTATAAGGATTATAACTATTCGAAAATCTTAATATTAGTTGGCGACTATCCTGAAAACCTACTAAAGAACGGGCGATAGTAGTTAAGGCCGTCTACCGCGTCTTATCTAGGGCTTTAAAAGCGAGCAACCTCTAGCGATCTAAACGACGTTAGCGATGTTATAACCGAAGGTCAATACCTTACTAAAAGACCTCGAATCTTAGATACTACGACTTCTTCGCTAAAGCGCGACGCGCTATATACGGATAAGAACCTTACCTTCGATTTACCCTAGGTAACCCAAGTTACCCTCTTAATAATATAGTAGTAGTTGGATAGTATAGATATTAATAAGTAGAACGGAGGTTCACGTCTAAGCGCCGCCCTTAACGTATTACGGAAGCACGACTATAAAATCGTATTTAATCCTAGTAAGGGAGATATAATCCTTAATCGCTTTAGAAAGCGTAGTATAGATCGACCGGGTCTTATAGATAGCCGTTATTTCTAGGCTAAAGGCACCGACAAGTCGGATATCCGCGAAAAAATACTATCGAATATAAATAAAGACCGGGAATCTTCTTATACTATCGAACTCGACAAGGCTAAAAAAAGCGGAAAATATAGAAGAAAGCGAAGTAAGGGAGTAAGGTAGATACTAAATCGCCTAACGAAAGGGTAAGTTGAAAATTCTTTTTAATAGCTAACCTCGTAGACTACTTCGGCTAATACTTTGTAGTATTCTATCTAGAGTTACGATAACGACTTTAGGTCTAGAGGGAACTTCGGTAAGCTCTTAAAGATTTTTTTAAAAGACGCGCTATACCCTAGCTTCGTTATAAATATACCCACGCCGTTTCTATAGGAATTCGAAACAACGCCCGCATTTTGGTCCAAGGATAGGCCGGTTAGGAAAAGTAGAAATAATACTACGAATATATCTTATAAGTCTTTAATAGTCTCCTTCTACTACGGTAAGTACTTAAACACCCTCTTTATCTCAGCTCCTTCTAATATTATTAGACTATCCAGCCAATACTATCGAGGTTACCGAGGGATTGAAATTAGTATTAGTAGCGCTTAATAGCCGCGATATACTAAAGAATGTCCGAAAGAGCTACGAGATAAATACCTTTATTAAGGACCTTATCCTAGCTATTAATAGCTGGGCGGCGTACGTAGTCTTACCTAGGAAGATACTATACGTACCGCTAGGCTACGGTTACTAGACCCTATCTATCCGTCGATCTATCGTTCTTAGCCGGAGTTATTAGATCCTAGAATATCTCCCGCTCCGACTCCGATTATTTCAAGCTAAGATTACGGTAGGTAGGATAAGACTAGGTAAATAACCTAGTATCGAGGAAGTTACTAAAGGACTAGTATAGGATATTCTTAACGACCTTCGAAGCCTATATTTATATCCTAACGAAGTAATCGAGGAGACGTTATAGGAGTAGATAGATATAGCGGCTTTACTTAAAGGAACCGGACTTAAGCTATAATCGGATAAATAGAGAGAGGCTTACGATCTTATAAAAGAAGTCTTAGATACCCGCGTCGATACTACGGACGGTTACCCCTTAGAGGGCTGTAGTAATATTATTACGGATATCTCGGGCGTTAAGTATATATTATATTACCTCTTTCCGTTAATAAGAGTAATCGGACTAGGTATAGAAGAGCTAGAACCTTTATCTAGTATCCTATCTTATAACGATCGGTAGAGTCTTATTAGCTAGGGTTACTTTAGGTTATACTTCTATCTTGTTTATAAGTAGATTTAGCGACAACTAGAATACTATTCTAGACCTTATATCTCCGCTATTATAGGCTCGATTGGAGAGAAGGAATCCTAGTTATAAGTTTAGTAATATATAGCGAAGTCTGTATTGAGCCGAATTGGTATATAGTACTATTAACCTTAGTAGTACTTCCTTTTGCGTAACGACTCGCAAACTTGATATATATATTCCGTAAGTAGAAAAGACCTTTGGACCCGGATATAAAAGATAAGATCCTATACTCGGGTTCAAGGATCTAAGGGCTATATCTATCGTCGTAAAGGTTTACAAAATATACTATATTCGGATCTGAGTATTCGAGGGCAATAACTATCGCCGTAAAAGTTTATAAAATAGATACTCGGGTCTAAGGATCTAAGGGCTATAGCTATCGTCGCAAAAGTTTATAAAATATACTATATTCGGATCTAAGTATTCGAGGGCAATAACTATCGCCGTAAAAGTTTATAAAATAGATACTTAGGTTTAAGGATCTAAGGGCTATAGCTATCGTCGTAAAAGTTTACAAAATATACTATATTCGGATCTAAGTATTCGAGGGCAATAACTATCGCCGTAAAAGTTTATAAAATAGATACTCGGGTCCAAGAATCCAAGGGCCATATCTATCGCCGTAGGAAATTATAAAAGTTTTGCGGAATATCGTAGAGATTTGTAGAGGGAAAGCTATCCCTATAGTACGCTAGGAGCTATTGTAAATAATAGCGAAAGCTTTACAATTATAGGTATTTTAACTAAAAGTTATATTAATAGAAGGTAAGGCTTAAAAGGTAAAGAGCTTCGACTATAGCTTCGAACGGTTACGAAGCCTCGGAAGGAACTATCTCTTTATAAAAATAGGTAGATATAAGGTTTAGATACGGTCTAAGGGACTAAGGGTAGTAACTACGGCTATAACTAATCGCAAATCTTTCTAAAAACTATATAGTCGTAAAAGTTTTTAGACTATACGCCCTAGTTCGTTTAGAACTCTTTATAAGGACTTTTATAGTCTAGCGTTAGAAATACCGGCTAAACTATATATACAACCTTACTCGTTAATATCGATCCCTAATATCGAGATAGCTTAAATAGATATATAATAAGAGTAATAGTAGTTCCCTCCCTCGTAGTAGATAAGTATATTTTCAAGCTCTAAAGAGACTATTACCTCCCTCTACTACTCGTACTACCTATTTTATAATTCCTTATTAATTATTTTACAACCTCGATAGCCTGCTAAGCTTAGCTATAGCTCGTTTTATAGTCGTTTTACTAGGGTATAGGCCGAGGGTTTACGAATAGCTAGTAGTAGCTTAATACTAGTTTACTTGAAGGTAAGGGCCCTAACGATTAGCCTTTAGCCGCGATACTATACCCAACGTTACTAAGCTCTTACTTATTAGTTCGAAGAATATTTCGGATAGATAGTAGGCTTATATATCTCCTAGTACCTATCTAGCGTCTCCTTTAAACTCAACGGTTTGGAAAACTGGGAGTCCCTATTCTTACTACTCTCGTAATAATAACTAAGCTAATTTCGAATTCCTACTAATAGCGGGCGTATTACTAACTCTAGCCTTGCTAAATTAGTACTTTCTTACACCCTATACTCGTCGATAGTAGTAGTACTATCTCTTAATAAGGATAGTCCAGCTGGGTTTTAACTCCCTATATCGGTAATATATCTCGTAGGGTTACTAAGATCCGTCCCTAGATATCTAAGACTCGTAATCTTCTCTTCTTTATTAGGCGCTAGCCTTTTTTGCTCGCCTACCTATCTATTCCAAGGTATAAGGTTTACAAGTTTTACGAACGTATCGCAATCTCCCTTTATAACGAAATCCTAGTAGAATCTATTTCTAGGTGCCTCGTTACTAATCCAAATACTATAACTACTAGGTCGAAGGGAACTTTCAAGTTGTCGAATAAGTTCTTAGCTACCGGGTATATAGAGAGTGGTCCTAATAACGATAATTACGTCTAGCCGTTATTTAATATCTATATTAGCAAGTTTAAGGATAGAGGGCTCGTTAGGATTTGGGCTATCGTTATATAAGACGATCCGAGGCTTTAAAGTCCCTATTAGATAGCTTCGTTTCCCGTCTTATTATATTCGCTTCTCTTCGATTTATTAGTAGGTTGGATATAGGGGTAGTTAAGCTCTAAAGAACAAGTACGACCTTATATTAAGGATATAATCCGGATATAGAGTATATACTATCTTCGATAGACTTCCGTATAGCTAGACTATATTCGGATAGCTTCTTACCGTATATAGTAGAATAGACGTAGATAGCGGTAGTAGAGATTCTTTAATATTATCTATATTTTACGTATATAGTCGTTGTAGTCGGCCCTCTTAAGCGATACTAGCGATTATTTTGTGCGTCTATATTAGGTAAGCGTTTTTAGAGGTATTATATAGGTCTTGGATTATAGAGTTAAAAGCCTAGATACCTATAGGTATTTGTAGGATAGAAGTATCGAAAAGGTCTTTCCCGTATAGCTTCGACCTACAATCCCGCTTTAAAGTTAAGTAGAGCCCTTCTAGCGATCGGAAGTAAGGAATCCCTACGGAGATAGATACGCCGGCACTAATAACGAAAGTAATACGGGTCTTCTTACGTAGTATCTCCGAAATCTCGTTGAGTATTATTCTTTTCTTAGTAGGCACCTCGCCTAGGGAAAGGTCGAGGTAAGCGGTTAGGCGTTTCTTAGTCGGTTTAACTACGGATAATCTACGTTTTCGTATTTTACTATACGTAGTAGTAGGGGAGGTGGAGGATTCTATAGTAGTAAGGTATCGCCTATTAGAGTAGGTTATTAAACTTATTAGATCCTTCTCTACTTCTTATTATAAAGTATAAGAATATACCTTGAATTTATTAAAAGATATTAGGCTTGTCTTTTAGTCCTAAAGAAAGGTCGGCGCTTTTCTACTCGCCTTATTTACTAGTCTTCAAGTTCTAACGTAATAGATCTTTTATTTATTTAGGTAGATTCTACGTCTTTACCTATTCAATTTTATTCTACTAGCTTATTTCAATAGACTATAATATCTTTAATTAGAAGTTTGAAAAAGTATTTAAACATTTTCAATTTTTATTTTAAATCTTTTTAATACTTTTCAACCTTTTTTACTAATACTTATTATACTTCAAATACTAGATTCCAAGAATTCCTATATACATTTATACTATTTTTATTCTATCTATACTATAGTCTAGGATATAAGAATTGAGAGAAACTAGAAACGTACTTAAGATTACTAGGGTTATATATTAATAATAGTCCTTATACCTTAAGACTAAGTATTTTATAGTTAAAATATTAAAATTCAAAAGATATTAAGTTAGATCTCGTCTATAGTTATAGAACAAAAGTTGGGAAAAATAATACCTTTATTCTATCAAGGTAGGATCTTGTTCGGGAATAGATAAGGATCCCTAACTAAGTAAAAACGATTCTCTTTTCTAAGTTTACTAATTAACTATATTCATATATTTGTATAAATCTAGGAAGAATACCTTTATAGTAGGATAAAGATAATTCGAGATATACTATAGATCTTCTCAAAGTATATATATTTTCACCGCTAATAGTATATCAAAATAGACTATAGAAGTACTATATAATCTACTCTTTCAAGTATTAGGGTTTGAAGTTCTAATATTTAATTCGTCTATTATAATACTCTTTACCTAAGGATATAATATATACCTATTAACTGCGACGCAACTAATAGTTAGAGTATATAATATAAGAGGGAGTAATACTAGTATAAATACTTATAGAAGGTTTAGGAACGTTATATCCTTCGAATATATTACGGAAATAGATAAAGATATCCAAAGGGTAATATATAGGAACTACTATTATAAAAGCTTTCAAGAGTTTTAGGACAACTCGTAATATTTAAGAAAAGTATATAGCTTTAGAGAAACTCGTCTTCCGTAATAGATTATAAAAAGCTATAGTCTATATATCTAAGGAATAGACAAAGGTCTTCGGGTCGTCTAAGTTCAATTTTCGTCTAGATTTCATTTCGAATAGGATTGCTATCTATTTAAGGAGGGATAGCGAGGAGCTAGCTCTTAGAGCGTAAGTATATATATTCTTATCTATTATAATATTCGTACTCTTTTAGCTTATATCGAGCTAGTCGCTACCGTAGGACTAGGACTTTAGATAGTTAGAGGTATTATTCTAGCGGGTTAGCTTATCTTCCTTCTCCTTTTAATTAGCGTGAAGGGAACTTACTAGGTCTAATATATACTTAAAAGTACTCTTATTATTAGAATCGTTATTACTCGAACCCTAGTATTCTTTATACTCGTTAAATACTTCAACTATAAGGCGTAGACAGTCGATCTCTCTAGCCGCAGTATTTAGGTCGAAATCAAGCTATTCGTCGATATATTTCTTATATTTAGCGGCGATAGGGTTCTTACGTTACGTCGAAGAGAACTTGTCGAGGCCTTTACGAGTACTATAGAAGGTATAATAAGGCTATTACCCCGATAAGGTTAGGAACGCGTCGTTAAATAAGGCTAGAAATCTCTAGTTCTATAGGGTTTCACTTACCTTATAATTTTAACTAGAGTTATATATAGTATAGATAGTATTAATAGTTATACCCTTAGAACTACGAGACTCATTAACTACCCTTCGAGTAAGGTCGAGCTATTTTAACGAGAAGTTACCCTCGCCGTTAGTCTACTTCTAAGTCTCGCATCGCTTGCAGCGTAACTTAGCGGGAAGGGTAGTATTCTTAAGTCTAGAGGTTCGGGGTAAGCTTAGTCTCGTACTGCGTAGTATAAGAGCTAAGTAGTACTTACTAGTATAGGTTGACTTTGAAACTACTATAGTAATAGGAACGGATATAATCGCTAGTACTTTTTATAGTATCGTAGAGGGATATAGTATACTTTCGAAGTAAAAGGTCGATAGAGTAATTAAGCTTCGGTTGTTTTTATACGAAGGTTAGTTGATAGATTAGAGTAGCGTAAAGGGGATAGGGTTTAAGTTTTTTAGAGAAACTTAGGAAGGCTATAGAATAGAAGCTAGTAGGAAGTATATATAGAGTTATTAGGTTCGTATACCTACTAAGCGTATTTCGATCTTTTCTACCCCGTCTTTTTATAATACTAAGCAAAAATTATCTTTCCCTCCTTAGCCTAGTAAGTAGTCTAGTCCCCTCGTATCCCGATCTCTCCCTAGGTATACCTATATAAAAGATTACGAAAGGTTAGGTAGAGGTCTAAGGGACAACAGGCAGGGACCCCGACTATAGAAGATTATAAAAGATTTATAGACTCTCGCTATTTTTTAATAAAATAGTATAGTATTAGATAGACTCGTCTTCGGTCTAAGTTAGCGAAAAGCTACTACTATCGATATATTAAAATTATATATATAGGCCTTGAAGTCGCCTAGATCCAGCTATAAGAAGGATTCCTATCTACTTAAAACGGAGGAGTAGAGAGCCGGTCTGTTCGTCTTATCGAGCGTAAGAATATACTTCTTCCTTATCTATTAAATATCCCTCCCCTATCTAATAGCTCCGACCTTATTATTTATTATAGCTTCTAGCTTATAGTTCGTACCCTCTTAGACCTAATAGGACGCTCTCTCTACTATAGCTTCCTAGTAGATAGCGACGTACTTCCAGCCGGCACCTCCTATATATTATTAAGACCTCCTCTTTTCGGCGTTTACTAGGGAGGGGCGAATAGTATAGCTCCTCCTAGATCCGGGTTAAGAAGAGGTTTTTAACCTCTTACCTTTTAATCCCTCTATACTATTCTCCTTACGTTCTAGGATAATACTTATAGGGCCTTCCTAGAATCGGCCTCGGTTTTAGACGAGTCGTCGAGTAAAACGATCCGGAATCTCTCGTTAATAGCGGCTAACGTACTCTTACCCTTCTTATACAGGGCCACCTCTACTATTAGCGAGATAGCGCGTTTATACGGGTAGCTTAGGAGAGAGGTAGCCCTATCTAGGTCCTTAGAGAGCTCAATCATACGGCGGCTTCGTTCCTTTAAGAAAGTATAGTAAAGGACTTAATAGAGTACGTTAGCCCTTCCTTCGTTAATTGCGATCGCGGACCTCTTTATCTTTAATTAGGTTATAGTAGAGTTCGGGTAGTCCTATAAGGCCCTTAATATCTAGATAGCGTATAGCCGCCGCTCTCAGCTATAAAGATTATATAAGCGAGGCATCGACCTAAGTTTAAGAAAGATTTGTAATCTTTTATATTTATTACTTATCTTTACAAACTTTGTAATAGTTTTTTACTCTTTTTAAATAGTACCTTGCTTTTGAATCCTAGAGGTAGGTCGAGACTACGCTAGGTAGGCTATAGTTAAGTCGGGAAGGGAAGTTGATTAACGTTAGTAGACTATTCTATTACGAGTTAGCTAGCTTAGGTATAGTAATAGTTCGGCCCTAGTTACCGTTACGTATATTATATAGCACGGCCCTACAAAATAACGATAGATTGACGAGATACTACTAATAGAATTAGTTATAGGTTTACATACTAAATAAGTCTTTACTAGTTCGATTATATTAAGTAATATCTCTCACTCGCAAACTATACGTATATCGACGGTTTTCTAATCTATATTTTATTCCTATATTCTTCGCTTATAATAAGACTTCTACCCTCTATATCTTAGTTACTCGTCGGAGACCGATTCTTAGAGGGTACGGTTAAGAGATTAGCTACCGGGGTTTAATTATCGTCCTCGCTAGACCCGCTACCTAACTCCTCGCTTAACGCGCTCTCCGAGTCGCTACTAGAACTACTACTTTTCTCTTCGCTTAATTCCCCTCTATTAGAGCTTCCTAACTCTACTATCTATATATCTCTATTAGGAACAATACCTTCGCTATAACTATATTGATCCATCAAAGGGCTTTAGGGATATTTCTTTAGTAAGAATAGGCTATAGTCGGATTCGAGTTCGGAATTGCTTAATATACTATCTAAGCTACTTAAAGATTCAATTTCTATTACAACCTACTATTTAGAATTCTTCGTATTCTTCGTTTAATACGTTAGCTTAGTTAACTAGCTACCTAGACGAGATTTTATCGGAGAGCTTAATATAGGTCGGATAGGCGAAGTCGTTATCTTAGCGGATAGTTTTACTCCCGCCTAATCGGTCCTTAATATTAAAGGATAAAAGCGGATATACGGGTCTTAAACTCCTTCTCCCGTAGTACTATTATTACTAGGTGCGATAGTAGGGGCCTTTAGAAGCTTAGTATATTTAGATAGTAGTTAGTCGCTAGGTCCGGTATAAGGCGTACTACTCTCGGTATCTACGTAGGTTAGTCGGTATAACTTATAGTAAGAGACGCTAGATAAACCTAGCCTTAGTCCCTCGGGAATACTCTCCAAATTCAACGCTATCTAGTTATTTACCGCTAGGGTAGTAAGATATAGAAGTAGAAAGTAATAGGAAATATATACTATCTTTAAGAACGCCGAGATACGTAAGCTCTCCCTTACCCGTTTCGGGCAATTTATTAAGTAGGTCGATATACTAAGAATATATTTTAGTTTATAGTTTATAAATAGGGACCGAAAGTATACTTCTCTAAGTTCTTTATCTCCTAGGCTCTCTACTATCTTCCCTACTATTATCTTTTACTTATTATTGGTCGTATGTCCTGTATATAACTTATAACTAGATTAAGGATTTTTATTACGGATAAAGAAACGTAGATAAGGGCGAACTTCGACTATAGGTATAGAGTAAGGTAGGAGACCCGCTTTCTTATTATTTACGTAATTACTTAAGGTACTATAGGCTCTCGACTTTACCCTCTCTAGGACTTCGAATCTAAGAGTTACTACCTATAGAGTAGTCGAATCTAGGTAGAAATAACTCATTCCTTACCTAGCGTGTATTTAGGAGTTCTTAGAAGATATTCTAGGTACTCGCTTATAGTAAAGATATTTTCAGGTCTGTAAGACGTTGTAAAACTTTAATAACTAATTTAAGGTCTATACTCGAGCTAATACCCTTCGTACTAGAACTCCGCCAAATCTTCTAAGGTTTAATAATATACGCTACGATTAATTCTACTCTTTTTATCGGTAGGTACTCTTAAGATTGGTATAGTTTATTAAGAAAATATCTATAATCCCTTGTTTTTTACAAATATATACGTTTTGTTTACTCCTAAGTACGAAATATAAATATTGACTTGTCTTTAATAGGACGGATTGTAGGAATCGTATAGAATACCCTAAATATAGGAAGGGACTATCTAAAGCCTTAATACCTTACTATATATATAAAACCGACTATTTCTTTTACAACGACTACGACGTAGGCTTTATAAACTAGTAAGCCGGTACTTATAGAGATTATGATAGTATAAAATAGCTATAGATAGAAGAGGAACACTAAAAGGTTAGATTAGTTAAACCTCCTACCGGAACTAGCTAAGTTTAAGACGACTTATAAGCTAGTTAGTCCCGCTACGCCTCTAATATAGAAGATAATAGTATTAACTAATCCGATAGCGCTAGTACTATAGCGGCTGCAGCTCCTCTTAGGTAAGGATAGTAGAAATCGAGAGGTATATCAACCTTTAGATTATCCCTACGACCCTTACTAATTACTCTTATAGTAGAAACTACTCTAGGATAATAGCGATATCCTTCTAGATCTAAAAGACTAAATCCTCGGTTTCGAGAGCGTACTTACGTCTAGTAAACCAAGCTATTTCGATCCTTTTATATAGTAGGCGTTTTACGACAAGGATTTCATATAGGAGTATAACTAGGTTAAGTATAGGAGTAGAAACCAGTATAGCTAAGGAGTATATTATACGATACCTTAGGATAATATATTATTTAGTTGGAGATATATCAACTCTTATAATCGGAAGCTAGGCTAGAGACTATAGCTTTAAATATTAAGATCCCTTACTATACTTAAGTATTATCAAATCATGTAGTAACTATACCGGGTTACGGGAGTTTCGATAAAATTTACGGTATTTTATAGTTATATACTCTATAAGTATTATAAATCATTTATAATCTTTTATATATATAAAAATAGAGTCGGTCCCCTAGACTTAGGGCCTTAGACCGCCGCCCTTTTAGAATACTAGTATACTTTATTACTTTAATTAGTAATCTTCTATATACGATAGGATAATTGCTTAACGATAATACTTATAGAACGACTGCTAGACTACTTAATAGAATCGATATTTATAATACCGGCTATATATATATTATAAATCATTTATAATCTTTTATATACGTGAAAATAGGGTCGGTCCCCTAGACTTAGGGCCTTAGACCCCCGCCCTTTTAGAATACTAGTATACTTTATTACTTTAATAAGTAATCTTCCGTATACGATAGGATAATTACTCAATAACAATACTTATAGAACGACTACTAGACTGCTTAATAGAATCGATATTTATAATACCGGCTATATATATATTATAAATCATTTATAATCTTTTATATACGTGAAAATAGGGTCGGTCCCCTAGACTTAGGGCCTTAGACCCCCGCCCTTTTAGAATACTAGTATACTTTATTACTTTAATAAGTAATCTTCCGTATACGATAGGATAATTACTTAATAATAATACTTATAGAACGACTACTAGACTGCTTAATAGAATCGATATTTATAATACCGGCTATATATATATTATAAATTATTTATAATCTTTTATATACGTGAAAATAAGGTCGGTCCCCTAGACTTGGGGCCTTAGACCCCCGTTCTATTAGAGCCGAGTCCTCCCGTTTTCCTACTCGATGCCTATCTACTACTACCTTCTACTCCGTCTAAATACCTAAAGTTTTCGTCGCTACGACGTCTAATACTACGCTAAAGGCCTCCTTAATAGTTACTGCTATTACTAATAGTACTACTATAGATATCTCGGGTCGTTGTTTATCTATTATAGGTCCGAGCGTAGTAGTACGTATCGCCTAACAAAGCGGAGATAGCTGTTTATTAACGCTACTCGCGATCTCGAACGCTTTACGAACCTTACTACGGCTACTAATATCTCGGAGCCTACGCGTGTTATTAGTCCGTAATAATCTTCGATTATAATAGGAAAGGAGGTCGATTAGCTTACTTAGATTCTAGGGTTGCGGGTACTAGGAGGAGTACCCTAGATTCGAATATACTTACAACCTTAGCGGTGAGCTCTCTAGACTTGAGGCGAATAAGTATAGTAGAGCGTATCGACTTGGTTTAGCTCGAGCCTAGCGGCAAAACTAGGTTCGCTAAGTATACCGCGATATATATTTTAGAGGACTCGTTACCGCAATCCTTAATAAGTCTTATAGCCGGGCTACCGGTAATAGTTTTGTAGATCTCCTTATTGTACTCTTGATATAGTACGAGGAGCTCCCTATAGTAGTCTAGTATACTAAGACTATAGCTAGTCTACTATACCTTCTACTACGGCCCGTCTCTACTAACGCTCGTATCTAGTAGGATGTCGTCTCGCAGCTCCGTTAGATATAACTAGACCGACGGGTATATAGTATCCTATTCTATTAGCGAGATTTTACTAACCCGATAGGCAATTTCTATCTCGCTTACGTTAATAACGCCTTTATTATAGTCCTCAACCACCCTAGTAGTATTTAATACGCCGATAATACTAAATATAGAGTAGATAATAGTAGTAGCGGCGAGTACCTATTCGGAGGTAAAGTATTCTAGGACTTCCCGTTTATTCTTAACGGCCTTAACTTCCGCTAGTATTATCCGCCGGTAGCTCTCGTATATAAGGCTAAGATTGGCCTTCTTCTTATTAGAATAGCTGACTAATATGCGGTAATTAGGGTTTATTAGGTTTACCCTATACTTTGTAAGTTCGGCGGCAAATATATAGCAGTATATAATTACGTATCCTAATAGATTAGTCTCGGTTTACGTCGTAGGTTTACCTAGAACGGCTCTTAATACTTCGATACTACGTATATTACCGCTAGTAGTATTCGTATTAGCCTCCCCGCTAGCGCGTTTACTAAATATCTTACGGTCTATTTCGTCTTTATAGCGCTTAACCGCTACTACCTCTTCTCGATCGGCGTTCTCTTTAGCTTAGACGCGAGCTATACTGTTTTTGATAATATAAAGAAGTTTAAACGTCGGGTCTATTTAGGGAGTAGCAGTATCTAATAAGCGTAGTCCTAGTATAGCTTTAGGGTTACGATTAGCCTAGGGAGTTTCGACGGTCTTAGCTCCTATATTACCTTTATCGCCTATAATAAATATTCTCTTAAGCGATCGGACGATTTGGAGGTAATTGTCGTAGACTAGGGGTATATTATCGGGATCCTAAAGAATATAAAATATATAGGTAGTATATCGCTCGAAATCCTTAACTAATCTCTAGCTAGCGGGCGTTATTTAGCCCTTATTAAATTCCGATAGCCGTAAGTTACCTAGCCCCCTCGAAAGCTGCTTACGCGGGGTCGTCGGGTTCGCGTTCAATTACTAAGACTTAGAGCTATATAAAATAGGCGGTACTTAGCTAACGCGTAGTATTATAGGATTATTAATATCTATAGCCTCCTCTTATTCGGAATTTTTACCTTATCGTACCTTTTTACGGTATAGCTAAGTAGTATCGCGAGCTGCGTCCTTATACTAGCGTAATTCTTTTTTCTTCTTTTTTTCTATTTTACGAACCTTCTTGGACACTATATCTTCTTACTAACGTAATATATTATCTTACTTGTCGGCGGAGTTGTCGTTTATTATAGAAATACGTTATACTAGTTAAGAGAGAGTATATACTTGGTTTTTGTTATAGAAAGTAGTAGTTGATTTGGAGAAGAAACTCTAGTATAGGAAACTTCAAGATATAATTAGGATATTGCTAGTAGTATATATTATTACTAGGCCAACCGCCATGGTTTACCTAAAGTTGTTAGCGATTTACGATAATTTATAATCTATTCCGTAAGTAGCTCAATTCGCCGACGCTTTACCGAACTCGATTCGGCTTTAATATCTCGTAGTTACTATTTAGAAGATTTCCTAGCCGCCGATTTTGTCGCTATTACTATACGCGGATTCTAAGATAACTCTTTATTGCTTCCAACCTAATCGATTAATTAGGCCGTAAATATAGTACCCTTAGTAATAGGTAGGTAGACCGCCTAGTATAGGTTATTACTAAGTATATGTATATTGGGGATCAGTCTATCAAAGATAGGGAATATATATAGTAGATAGGACTTCTACTTGTTGAGCCTAGGGACGGTTAGTAATACTAGGTACTATAGCTAGACGGGGGGAGAGTAGAATAGAGACTACTAACTTCTATATAGCCTACTTTGGTAAGATATAAATTAAACTAGTCCTAAAATAGTCGAGGAGGTCGGATACACCGCTAGCGCGAAAACAATCCGCGTGGAATACGTATTTAGTAGGAATCTCAACCTCTTTTATAAGATACTCCGTTATATAAGATACTACTCCTTTTCCCTATTTAGTCTCTATCTCTCGCTCCTTTAGCCGCGCGGAGATCTATTCGGATACTTCGCTATCTCTTAAAGCTTTACGGATTAGGTCCTCGTATTTCTTCTTAAGGGTTAAATAACTTATAATTAGGTTTATAGCCGTATACTCGGGGCTAATAGCGGCTAGGTAATATCCCCTAGCCTCGGAATACGCCGATAGGAAGTCTATAATAGTATAAGGGTATATCTTACTATTACTCTTAGATAATATTCCTACGCGTATATACGCACCTCTATCGCTATTTCCTATAGGATAGGACGAACAGAAGCGAACTAGATTCTACTAGTAGTTATTAGCTTTATTAATAATATCGGCTATAAAGAAGTTTGTTAGGCTAATAGCCTCGGAAACCTCGAATATAGGCTTTTTAGTACCGTTCGAATCCTTAGTTAGTTCTAGTACTACTTGGTAAAATTTATTAGGTAATTACGTCAACGTCGATTCTTCTACGCCATAATAAAATATAGAAGAGGTTACCGGATATAGGCGAGCGATTCTCTTCTCCCTTTTAGCCTTTTTCGTCCTCTATTATCTCGTGCCTACGAGTATCTTACTATCGCTACTACCTATATCCCCTTCTTTATACTCCTCGCCTATATCCCCTTCTTTATACTCCTCGTCGTCCTAACTATCTTAACTAATGAGTTCCTCGGTATTTTCTAGGACGTTAGAAAGGATATTAGTAGGGCTAGACTTTATCTATAGTAATTTCCGTATTGTCTTAATTAGGGTGCCTATCGAGTTCCCCCTTCCTTCCGCCGGACTAGATAAATTCCGTATTATAGGAGTTAGTAAGCTATTATATTACTCCTCCGCTTTAGGGGTTATAATACCGCGTACTATCCGATTAATATTTCTTAGTTTGCTCTTCGAACTGGTAGTATTATCGAACTACTAGCGGATATATCTAATAGATTCTATTCCTAGGCTTTGTATAGTACTCTTTTAGAAGGGTCCGTATTAGGGGTTAGGAGACACTTACCTAACCGCGAGAGAATTCTAGTCTATATATAATCTATTATACTCTTCTCCATGATGTGGTAATGGATCTCGCGTCGACTCGGGATATAGTAGATAGATCGTCGGACTTGGTATACTAGGGCTACCGTTCGTAGGCTGCGAGAGTAGCGAATAACCGACGCCGCTATTCTTTAGTAGCTTCTTAATAAATTATACTTTCGCTTTCAAGATATCTAGATAGTCGGCCTTCTAGAACTCTTTAATTAATTGCGTAGGAAGCTTCGCGTCGTCAGTATATATAGGAAGACGAGGATTTAGAGTTATTACCTACGGATCGAGCTAGACCTAGCCAATATAAGCTATAATAGAAAATATCCTCACGTTTAAGGCTATAACGTTATTAGGGATCTTGGAACTAAACTGGTTTATCTCAGTAGAAACCTATTATATAGGATAGGAATAGAAACGTAGCGGAGGTCCAAGCGTAGGCCTCGGAGCGAGATCTAAGGATCAAGTTATAATATCCGAAAGCGACGGAATAGAATCCAAATATATTCTTAAACGAATACTTGATAGTTCCTTCTATCGAATATAGTAGAGGATAAGCGGTAGTATACCTTAAGTAAAGTTACTACTAGTACTATAGAACAAGTTTTTATTATTTACTACGTGGCTAGGAACGCGCCTAGTATATAGGTTCTAGACTATAAAACCAACTTATTCTCGATCCTATAGCTTCCCGATACTAAGTATCGGTCCTCTATTAGGTTCCAAATTAAGATCAAATATATAATCTCGTTGCTTAGAGCTTTCGCGTAATAGACTATCCGTTTCCTATTCCCTTCCTAGCCGACTTCCTAGGTACTACTTTAAACCCTATAGTAGCCTAACTATCTAGCTTTGCGGTAAAAGCTAGGTTAGTAAGAGCGTGGATAAGACTTAGCGTATAGGTCTTTCCCTTACCCTTAGGTATATACTCTTTAGGAGTATAAAGTACGTAGTATACCTTAGAGTTATTTACTAAGGAGGGCGATATAGAGTTCTACTAGCCTATAGTAAGACTTATACTCTTCTCCTCGTACTCTAGGGATAGGATTTTCTTCTCTACTCTCGCCGGTTTAGGAGTCACTTGCGGGGGTTAAGACGTATCCTAGGCGGAAGCGGACTACGCCGTAGAGGATAATTAACCGGTATATATATAGTATACGAGGCTACTATTACCGCCGAGCTTCGGGCCTAAAGTAGCTAAAGGCCTAACTTTTTTCCTAACCTTAGCGCGTATAAAGTCGGAGCGGGTAGAGCCGCTATCGAGGAGTTAGTACTAAAATACTACTACAAATATATATTTAGTATAGGTACTCAAACAGGTAGTATCGATTAGCGGCGGTTACCTCGGACGGTTTCTATATAGAGGCTTAGGATGCTTTCCAAGCCGTATTAGTCTAGAACTTTAGTCGCTAATATTCTTACCTTTATCGGGAAGTTAGCTATCTCCTCTATAAGTCGAGGCTTTATTATTTCTAGGCCGTATACTTACGATATTTAGGTCTAGGGCCGACTTTCGATTATCTTTATAGAAAGCTTGCGCGTAGCGGTCCGCGTTATAATAGCCGCTAGCTAGGATATCCCATCCACATATACTAGATATATTGTATATAGTATGGTAGGTATTACGGTTAGTAGGTAGGATATTATAGGAGAGAGGTTATTATTGAGTACTACGTTCCTATAGATTAGATCTATATACTACTAAATCGGTTAGCTTAACGACAAGGACGTATTTCTAGACAACTTATATAAGACTTTAGAGATATTTTATAATTATTTATTATTATTATCCGGATTACTATAAAAGATAGTCTGTAAAATCTTTATATAGATTGGAAGTCTTTTATAAGGTTTTATATTAGAGACTTTTTTTATAAGGTTTTATAGCAAAATTCCCCGCTATCCCTCTTGGAAATAGTCTTAGGCTATAGTCGTAGAATCTATATATAAGAAAAATATATCTCTTAAGCAGGTTCTTAATACTAATATCAAAGGTAGGGCTAGGAGTAAATCGAGTATTAGGTATATTCTACGGTAGTTAGGTCTTAATAGTATTATAAGGAGCTCGACTTAAAAGGGAAATAAAGTCCGAGCGGATAGGAGTTAGGTATAGCTATTTAAGCTAGTAAATATCTATAAAATATTTCTAAGGTTGGAAGGTACTGCCAAATTTTAGTTCCCGTTAATCTAGATATTATTAGACTTGTATAATAAGGAGTCCGGTATCCGGCCGATAATAATACGAGGCCGAGGTATAGTCCTAGACTTATATAATATAATTTAGGTATATCCAAGGTAGGGATCTAGGTGAAAGTACTTGATTCAAGTTGGTCTTTAGGACGGTCGGTTAATATAAGATATATTAAAAGCCTATTCCCTCTTTATATCAGCTAAAACTATACGAATTTATACGGTATACTTCTTTATACTTGTTTTGGTTCTTCGTTACTAATTACTATAACTATCCGTCCTCAAGGCATCGAGACGGGATATCGTACCTACCGGTACTATGCCCTAGGTGCGATACTATAGATCTAAATACAACCCGAGGCGTAAGTAGGGACTCTTTAATAGACTTAAACTCGACGCCTAATCCTTTGTGATAGGGCTATCAAATATAAATATTTTTTGCGAGATTTCGAGGAGCTATTCTACTACGTTCGCCTAGGAGATTCCAAGACCTAAAAGAGGGTCGCTAAGGGCGAAGTCTTATAGTTCTATACGTCTATAGATATTACAGTTGGTAGATTAGGAGAGATAGGGGAAGAAGTAATTAAACGCGGTACTATTAAGCGGCGAGGGGAGAGGGTCTAGACCTATCCGGACCTTTCGGACCGTTACTAGCTCCTACGAGTAGTTAATAAGGATTCGTAGTTCTATATTAATAGAATAGTAATATAGGGTGAGACTGAACTTCGGTAGCGGAGGAAAGAACGCTTTACGGTAGTAGGAGAGAAGAATAGGTCTCTAACTAATACCTACGCTATCGACGTAACAATATTTACCGCTATCGAAATGGATATTTAGCGTACCTAAATTAACCAAATCACGGTTAGGGAGCTTAGGACTCTACCTCTACTAATAGTAATACTCTACTTTATTACGCGCGGTCTATGGGGATCGCTGTCGGATAAAAAGAGAGATAAATTAAGAGACCGTCTTTACGCTTCTCTTAAGGAATATAACGTTGCCTATTTCAAGAGAGGTAATTTCCTTAATCTAAATTGGGTTCTCGACGTATATTTCCGGTACGTCCCGTAGATAAGCTTTACGACTATAGGATATATCGCTTACTACGGGAAGAAGATAGTCCTAGTAGTATAGCGGAAGAGGCTGAAGGTTGGACTAAAAAGACGAACAATATTCAATTTGGTAACGAGAGCTAGAACGTTAATATAGGACGAGATAAACAACTTTTTCGGTCCTACTCTATATCAAAACGATTCTTATTAGATTTGTAAGGACGCGTACTTGGAATACAATAAGCCTCGAATCCGACGGCGAGTAATCTTAGACCGGCTACCTCTATATATTCTAATCAACCTTCCTAGAAATTATAATAAGGAAACTACTTTATAAGGAAAGCTATTTAACGACCTAAGTATCGAAGCTCAGGATCCAAATAGTATAGTATATCGCTATCTTTTTAAGCTAGTTAGGTGCTAGTTTCAAGTCGCTAGTTGTTATTTTATAGCTCTCTAGCGGAGAGGTAAAGAGCTAGTACTCCGAGATAGGAATATAGGGTATATTATTCGGCCAATTCGGGTTCAAAAGGTGTTAAATTGGTATAAGGCATAGCCAGAAAGTAGTATTACTATTGCGATGATTTTTCGTACAAAGCCGAGGGATAATAAGATTTCGAGTTGTATAGGGACTAATTATTCGTAAGGAACTATAGAGTAACTTACCTTCTCTTTTTCTATATATAAGACCGGAATGGAAGGGATATTTATAGTAGTTACCGGCGAAATAAAGCGAGGCCGTTACTTTTACTATTTTATTCGCAATTCTAAGAAGGATTATAGAGGAATATTATTTTATACAATTAGTATTATTTGGTAATAAGAACACCTAAAGCTCCAATTAGGGCGGTATCGAAGTTATAGATATAATTAGTAAAGTAGTATTTGGTATCTACTCCTTCGCTTCGGATACTTTGTAACTAGCTTCGATTTCTATAACTAGGGTATAATCGGAGGACTATATAACGGGTAAGCTACTTTGGTAGCTAATTATTTATAAGGAGTACGGGGGATACTTTCTACGTAGAGACTACCTAAAACTACTACCTATTTTATAATCTTCTATACTTAACTTATCTTCTATATACTA
>QWZN01000326.1:0-21244 GCA_003693225.1 Venturia aucupariae | reverse complement strand
CGAACCGTAGGTTCTTTATATTAGTTGGTATATATAGTGAGGAGGAAGTCATTTTGGTAACGTATTTTCTTTTACTATATTTACTTGTTCTTCTAGATGCCTTACTAAGAGATATCTATATTACTAATTTATAGATATCTATATACGATAATAGCGACGATGATAGAACCCGATCTCCGGATAACCTTTAGAGACCTGAGATCGGAGAGACTCTAAACCAGGATACCTATCCTTCGGAGAAGACGAAAATAGACTTTACTTATAAAGCTTATAATGATTGAAAGAAAACCTTAGTATACGAAGCGATCGCGAGTTCGTATTGACTATATCAAACGACGATACCTATATACAGGACGATACTTTGAGTATCCCTATGCTCCGAAACTGACGATATTGAAAACGGAACGACTTAATAAGTAGCTGTATACTCAAGAACTAAAAGAAATTGATGAAAATAAGCATATATATACCCCTAAACTGATAATAATAGATGAACTAGAATACCAAGGTAGTAAATATATAGTATTTGGCTATATATAGTATACTCTTATTACTGTCCTATTAGAACTTCTAATTCTTTAACAACTAATTTTGAGAGTACTATAACGATATTATATTACCTATTATAACGATACCTACAACAACCCTCACGAAGTAATAGACGAACCTAGCCTATCTAGAATCTAGGACATGCGTAAAAACAACCCTAATATCAACGAAAGCGATAATAGTACCGCGCTAGAAGACACTCCTAATGTCGCCTCTAGTAATATAGACTTATCTAATAGAATCGATATCGGTAAGAAGCCTACTTCTAGCCGAGCAGCCAATAAGAAAGACAGTAGTACTAGTACTAAGTAGTATATTATATTGGAGCGTGTGTAGTTCAGCTACAAGGATATCCTTATAATAATAAATAGTACTAAGACTAATATAGGACGGGTCCGATACGATCCTAAGAACTTGATCCTTCCTTATAGATATATCTTTAGTAGGAAGAATACATCTACTTTCCTTATCCGATTAGAAGAGTAGTACGAAGTATTCGAGATTAAAAAGGATATTTAGAAATATCGAGGCCTAATAATTAACTATTATACTGATATCTATAAAGATATCCGAGCTCTTAATAGATAGGAGGAGTACGACTAGGACTTACTTAAGACCTTATTTAGAGAGGAGTATATCGCTTAGGATGAACGCTAGAAGAAGGAGACTCTCGCTTATCTCGTAGAGATTGCTCGCAAAAGTAAGAAGGGTATCCTTAAACCTAAAGGCTTCCTTAAGGAGTTCAAAGTCTACTAGCCTACTATATACGAAAACGGCGATACTATAAAGGCTTCCTATACTAGGGCCTTTATATGTAGTCTTCCTATAGATATTAAGTAGTAAGTCAACTTGAAGTACCTAATAAAGTCTACTTCTAGTCGTACTTACGAAAACATTGAAGATATTATTAAGGAAGCTAAGCGTATTATCAACGGTAAAGAGGATATGGAGATATTTACTAGTTCCGCTAATAATAAGGTCCTAGAGCGCATTGCTAACAAATCTATTACGAAGAGAAATGAAAATCTTATAAGTAGTAAGACCCCCCTTCCTACCAGTTCTAGACTTAACTAGGCGCTGCTAGAAGCCTTTAAGAATATATATATTAGTAGTATTAGTAGAGAGGCCGCTTATAATACTTTGTATTACTTATATAATCCTGTCTTTACAAAGACTCGTTTAAGCGGTATATAGTATACCTTGGCTACTGATTACGTCTAAAAGAACTTTAAATCTTCTCTATTAGTAGTAACTTACTATTCTTCTAATATAACTACGAGCAACCTATCTACCTTTAATTAATCTAGAACTCGTTAGTTGGCGCCTCCTAATACGCTAAGGGCCGGCAATATAAACCAACCTATACTAGTAAGAGCTCCGAATCCTACAATAATGCCGTCAACTTTAAACCCTAGTACTAGAGTATTACCTATAGAACGTATTTGCCTAGGATGTAGCAAGTCTAGTAAGATAGTATTTCAACTTAACGGTTGCTTAGGGGACTTCCTTAAGGCCGGTATTATATACTATAAACGTGATAGTAAGACTCCTTAGGAGCGCGGTCTATATTAGGGTAGTATAAAGAATCCTAGAGATAAGATCAGAGGTCTTATACTATATACTATTAAGCGATGGTCTGATTAGATTGTAAGGATATATAAAGATCGCAAACTTAAGAGCGGAAATAGTGTTTCTACTATCTAAGTTAGTAGTCTCTATAATAGTAGGGGCGCGTATGAGAGCAAGTTCATTAATATAGATAACTAGGAAGTTAACGAGATAGGAGGATTAGTGATAAAGTATAACGAGTCTGTACATGTTTCTACCGCTAGTAGGCCTAGGAATATTAATAAGGCTCCTACTAAGGTTACTATAAACCTTTCTAGTAAGTCCTCTTCGAAAGTTATAAAGCCAGCTGCTATAAAACTAGTAATAAAATTAACTAGAGTTAAGCATACTATTCTAGGTCGATTTTAGGAAATAATCGACAACGGAACTAGCGGTCCTGTTTAGACTAAGGCTAAAGATCAGTTAATAGTAGAAGTTAGTAATAACGAAACTGTGCGAGGGACCTAGCCGAGAAAGGTTAGAAATAACAATCCGACTTTTAAGTAACTAATTATAGCGGTTCCGAAACGAGATATAGAACTTAAAGTTATTTCACGAGTTGTATTAAACGGCGATTATACGTTTACTTTCTAGGAGCTTCTTATACTTATACCTTGCCTAAACAACTTTATATTTAAACGACTTCCTAATAACGTAGTATAGATGATCGAGCCTACTATAAAAGCTGCGAAAGTATTAAAAGTAGAAAAGAAAGCAGCAAAGTTATAGAAGTAGTTTGAAAAGAGAGCTTAGGGCTCTCCTCGCAATATCAACAGTATAACTATTTCCGACTCTATAGATGCGCGTATTCTAATAGAAGATACTAAGATTGGTATCAACCTAATTACATCTTATATAGTTGTAGTTATAGACCGCGCCAATCGCAAGCATCGTGTATTTGCTAGTTTACTAGTTATAAAAGTCTCTGTTGGCGAAGTGTCTCGAGACGGAATAATCAATATAGGCGCAGAAGTAAACGTAATAAGTATAGTAACTACCAAAGCTTTTGGCCTTCCTATTGGTGGTTTTAACGATCCCAAGTAGTAAGCTATTAGAAACAACTTAACTACTGCTAATAGATATAATATTAGTCTTATCGGATAGATATATACTAGTATTCGTATTGCGGATGCTCCCTTCTCTTACGACGGCACGCTCTTTATAGTTTTGTTAAGATATTTACGACCTATTATCCTTAGCTAGCCCTTCTCTTTGCGCTCCTCGCTATAGATTTATAATATTCTAGATGGCGCTATTTAATNAGGTTTACCGATTATAATTACGATATAGTAATTCGTTAGTTAAGAAGTACTAGAGTTGAAGAAGTAACCGATAAAGATAATAAGGTCTAGGAGCCTTAAGATTATTAAACCAGTTCAAGTAATAAGTCCTCCGACGACGAGGAGTTCGATACGGAAAACTAGTTCGCGGAATAATTAAACCTAGAGATTCTTCCGCGTTTGTTGGACTGGGTATAATTGCGATAAGGCGAGAGAATAAGGAGGAGTAGGTTCTACCGGAAATTGTTTTCGATATTTAGGACGCGCCGGACGCGCCGATTATCGTATTATTAGTATACGTACCTAACTGGCGCGAGTTTATTCCCTTATATTATACAGATAAGGAGATCTTCAAGATAGAAATAAAGAAAGTAGTAGAGCGTGAGGAGTATTTATAGAAGAATCGTAGTTTGGTAGCCAACTTTAGGTTACGGAGGTTAGATTTTAACGGTGAACGACTCCTAGGGCTAGCCCCGGATATTAATCCTCTAACGAAGAAGCGCCAAGAAACTATAAAATTTTCGACTTAACCGTAACCGTAACTCGCAACGCTTTATAAAAAGAAAGTAGATAAGGTATTACCTATTAATATTCCTCTTAAGAATAGAGAGACTCTAGGAGGGCTTATCAACTAGCGCGAAGTTATAATACTCGAATAGATAAGCGCAGAACTAGATTCTAATCTCGATATTTATTTAGAAAAGCGATATACGACTTTCCCTCGAGGGACCCGACTAATAGAAGAGCGCTTTAAGGCTATACGTATTAACCTAGATCTAAGTCTAGAGGAGAGAGCTTTCGTTAAGGAGATATTATATCGGCGGGAGCCTATATTAGCTTAGGACTTCTCTAAATGCGGTAGGATTCGGCGCGAAGTCGCTCCTCCTTAAGTTATCCGGATAGTAGATTATATACCTTAGTAGGTAAAGTTATTTAATATTCCGAAAGTATTAGAAGGAGTAGCTCGTTAGATCCTTAAGGAGCGTATCAACACAGGACGGATCGAGTTATACTATAGACCGTATAGGAATCCTTAGTTCCTCGTCGTAAAGAAAGGTAATAGTGTCGATAAGCTAAGTTACCGACTAATTAATAGCGCAACAAATTATAATAGAGTAATAATCCGAGATACTAATATTCCTCCTTCTATAGACGAGTTTATAGATTCGTTTATAGGATATCCCTATGTTTTATTAGCTGACCTTTTCTTAGGATATAATTAACTTAAACTAGCTGAAGAAAGTAGAGATATAATAGTATTCTAATACCCTTTCGGACTTTACCGCATGATAATATTACCTTAGGGCGCTACAAATTCGGTCGCTTAATTTTGTAGAGTTACAAAGATAATTATTCGGTATTAGATTTATATAAGCGATGTATATGTCGACGATATTCTTAATAAGTTGGAAAAAGACTATAGAGACGAGATAAGTGAGCTGCCTAGAGTTCGAAGGAATATTCTTAAGTATATTAGGAATCTTAATACTCTGCTAGCAGATATTAAGCGCGCAAAAGCGACCGTTTTAGGCAAGAAGTTCGATATTTATATAGAAGGACTTTATATTATTGGATACTAGTATAATAAGTATAGACGTCGTCTAGACGAGTTAAAGGTTGTAGCAATTATAAACTAGGTAGAACCTAGGTTACTAAAATCGGCAAGAGTATTCATTAGTATCTGCGTATACTATCGTATCTAGATTCGAGATTTTGCGACAATTGTACAGCCAATCTTTTTCCTATTTAAGAAGGACGCAGACTTTATTTAGGGTAATAGTTAGAGAGAAGTAATAACTCGACTATAGAATACCCTTACTAAGGCTCCCGCCTTGAAACCGATTCGGTATAACGAAAGGTCAGGATAGTTGATTCTTTCTATCGATATATCGACTAAGGGTTGGGGCGCAGAGCTCTCTTAGGAGTATAAAGGAAAGCACTATCTATATAGGTATACGAGTAGTATCTAGTTAGTTACTAAAAGGAAGTATAATACTCTTAAGTTAGAGTATAGGGCGCTCTTGAATACACTTAAGAAATTCAAGATTTACCTATAGGGTATATATTTTATTATCGAAACGGATACGCAAACTCTTATTTATTAGATTAATAGAATATTATCCGATATTGCCGGCGCACTTATAACGAGATAGCTTACTTAGATAGCAATATAGAACTTCGAGATTCGATATATTAAAGGAAAGAAAAATATAGTTACTAATAGACTATCTCGCTAATATAAGGATATTCCTATCAAAGATATTCCTCTTATTCCCGATTTCGATATTGACGATTTTATAGCCTTAGATCTTGGAGTAGTTACTTATTATAGTCCGCGAATCTATTCGCTTTCTAGTTCTAACGGATACTGTACGACGGACTAACTAGAATCTTATAACTCCTTAGACGATAATCCAAACGAAAGTTCTAGTACAATATAGGATAGTAAGAGCGAGCCTTTGTTAGAAAAGCATCGAAAATAGTAAGGACTAGATAGCTTTTATACTAACGAGTATTATATAATTACGGATTACCTAATAACGCTAAAGAAACTACCGCTATACTCCTCTACTAAAGAGTACCGTACTATTAGAAAGAAGGTATTCAACTTTCTTATTCTATATCGATAATTGTTCCGTTGAGGAGCACGAGGATTACTATATAGACGCGTTATCGATAATACGACGGAGCGAGAAGAAATCATTGAACTTCTTTATAATAAGTATAGCTATAAGGGACGAGAAGCAACTGCTAAACTAGTTAGATAGCGATACTTCTAGGAAGGTTATTATAAGGACGTCGCCGTATAGGTTAAAGGTTATAAAACTTGTCAGAAGAACGATTAGAATAAAGTTAACGAGGGTCTTAATATAATAAAGATTCGTAGTAAGTTGCTCGGTGCTTAGTAGTCAATTAACTATATAGGCATGCTAAAACGAGAAGGTTTCGAGTATATTATTCATGCTCGTGAAGAGCTTAGCGGCTAGAGTAAAGCTAAGGCTCTTCGAGGTTCTCTAAATATAAAGTAGATTACTAACTTTATTTACGAATATATTATTACCAGATAGGGAGTTTCTCTCGAGATCGGTATAGATAGTAGTCCTAAGAATAAACGCTTCGTTGATACTCTTCTTTACTTATTTAGTACTAGGAAGATTTAGATTTCTCTATATAACTCGCAGGCTCAAGGCGGAATTGAGCGAACTTATCGGCTAATTATTATAGTATTACGCAAGATAATTGATAGTAGAAAGAAACCCTAGGTATCTCTATTATATAGTATCCTGTGGGTAGAGCGGACAACTATAAAACAAACAATAGGAATAACGCCGGCTAGAATAATACTTGGTAAGGAATATATCCTACCAATCGAGTTAAAGATAACTACTTAGCGTATACTAAACTAGAAGTCTATAAGTATAACGGAGGATCTTCTTACGATGCGAGCAAAACAACTTAACCTTAGAGAAGGAGATTTGCGAGAAGCTGCTACTAGGTAGTAATATATACGTTAAGAGGTAATCGACTACTAGGAGGTATCTCGTATATCTCGTCGCCGTACTTTAAAGCTTGAAATTAGTAACTTAGTACTACTACACAACACGAGACTGGTCTAGAGTTTTGGTAACAAGTTGGAATTTAGATGGCTTAGACTATATAAGATTTCCAAGGTTTACATAGATAAGGATACTAGAAGACGAATTGGAAGCTATAAACTATCTAAACTAGACGATACAGTTATATTCAGGAGTATACGCGCGGACTATATTCGAGTTTTTATTCTACGAGAGGAAGCTTTATCCGATTCTAGTAAGCCCGACAGTAACGATAATATTAACGCCGAAGTATTTGTTCGAATTTTAAACCTAGACGGCTTTAATCGAGAAGAATATAATATCTTCTCCGACTACTTATTAGATAACTTGATATAGATCACGAGTATACGTGATATAGTATAATGAATATATATATTGTTATTAACTATTAATCCTCGTATAAGGATCCTACTACTAACTAACGCGAGCATGCCTTAGCAGGTCTAACCCTACCAGATCCCCCCTTTCGAGAAGATCGACGCCCTCGTCGTACAAATTAATACTTATTCTATCTCTATACCTTTGCTATTTTTTTCTTTTTTTCTTTGGTTTTTCCTTCCTACCGATTCTCGTCGCATTACGCTGTCCGTCGCTGCTTACTATATTACTCGTACCTCTATCTCAAACTCCTTCTAGGGTTTCCTCCTTCTCCTTCTTCGCTAGTACTTCCTTACCGTCCTTCCATTTACCCGACTATACTCTAGTCGAGACCTTCGTATAGATATTTTTAACTACAGTCTTACGGTTAACCGTCTCGGCGAGGGTGCCTAGTATAGTAATCATATTTCCTATATTAAAGGGGAGACTAGTGAACTGCATCTCTCCTATCTAGTATAGTAGATCGGCGGCGGTATTAGCGACGTTGTTACAAACCTTTTACGTGCCCTTATTAAAGCCCTATAGGTACTCGCCTACTTTCTTCGTAGTGTAAAGACGGTTAGTAAGGCGGGGAAGGAAGTTATTTTAATAGTAGTCGATTACCTCGACTATATTATCTGCTATAGCCGCGACAAAGCCCTTAGTAATACGAGCCTAGGCTTCTACTTTCTTAACTTCCTCCTCGAGCTCGGTAAACTTATCCTCGTAGCGCTTCTCGAGGGCCTTTAACTTTAGCTCGTACACTTGGCCTTCGGATGTGACTAGGCCTACGTTAGTTACGGAGAGGCCCTTACGTATAGTATAGATATAGTCGATAAGTTTATTCTTCGTGACTTTATTTAATACTTTCTTATCTATTCCGGCTATCGGATCCTCGAAGGCTATATCTTGTCCCTCTTTAGTATCCTCGTCTTCCTCTAAGTAGTTAAGGTATTCGCGAGCCAAGTCCTTGTAGTTGGAGTTATTAGTATTAGCTTTCTTAGTCTCAGGCTTATCTAGCTCGATAGCGTTACCGCGCTTAAGCTTCTTCTTACTTAGTATCGCGAGATCGACTTCCTCGCTACTACTTATATCCGCAAACGCGTCCTTTAGCTTTGCTAGCTTGCCTAGAGGTTACTTACGCTTTCGTATAACTTCCTCGCTACTACTTATATCCGCAAACGCGTCCTTTAGCTTTGCTAGCTTGCCCGGGGGTTACTTACGCTTTCGTATACTAGAAGGCTTTTTAGAAGGCTTTTCTTCTAGTATTGCGTTGCCCGCCTTTCGGCTTAATCTAGGCGTACGAATATCTTTACCCTTGACTAAGGATTTAACTAAGGACTTATCGGGCGTAGGCTTCGCGCCTAGGACCTTCTTTGGTATAGTAGCTATAGCTATACCTGCTTCGAATTCGGTTCGTTTGGCGAGTCGGGTTTATTAAATAGTAGTAAGTTATTTACCACGGCGAACTTGGTCGCGAAGTTTTCCTACCTCGAGTCCGCCTACTATACCCGCTAGTAACGCGTTGTTTGGGGCGTATTATTTACCTAGGCCGAGCTTTATTTTAGCGGACGCGTTGTATTGAGCCGCGATCTTTGCTTTAGCGGACGCGTCGTTTTCGGCTGCGAGCTTTACTTTAGCTACAGCTTTAGAAACTACTAATAAGTCTTCGACGTCGGAGTTATTAAGGTTTTCTTCCTCTTCTTACTCGTCCCTAGAGGCGCCGTTATCTTCTACTACGTCCTTCTCTAGCTTAGACTCATCCTCGCCGTCCTTCAGGATATTTCCCTCGCGTACTACTTTGCGCTTATCCTTCTCTTTCTAGGAATATATACCCTTTCCAGTCTTACTTCTACCTACGATAGCCTTTAGTTCGATAGTTATTATAGTAATAACTGGCTCGACTACCGCTACTACTTCGAGATCGTAGTATACTAGCCGAGGGCACTCGAGTTCCTCGAGGTCTAGTAGGATATAGCCTTTAAGGAAATCTCGTCGATTGCGTATTCGTATAGAGGTTGCCTCGGCGTACTAGTTCTATTCGAATTTTATTAAGGGGGGCTTATCCTCGCCTATATTATACTTACGATACTTATTATCCTATTTTATGTCCTAGGCTGGTATATTATAATACTTGTTGAATTCTCGGATATAGTCGATTATTAGCTGCATAGGCCGCATCTTTACGTAGTATACGAAATTGGTTACCGTTTCCTCGAGTAATCCTACGTGGAAATACTAATAATCGGCCTCGAGGGACATGTCGTTGGGGGCCCTTATACCGTTAAGGATTTCTTTACGGATTGAAGCGTCGAGCTTAATAATAGTATTAATATTAACGGGTACCGTAGCTATAAACGACTATTTGTCGTTCTCGTATATACTCTCCAACTTAACGCTGGGGGGAAGTGAGCGGTATACTACGCGTATAGGATTATCTATCTATACTTTAGTAATATCCTCGGCTTTCTATATTGGTACTATACTTATAACGGACACGCCTACTTCTCCTATATCCTCGATCAGCTAATCCGGAATTTAGTATATTGCCTTTTCCTCGTCGTTGGTTATCTACTTAGTACTAGACTATCTGACGTTATCTAGTCTATTTGACTCGCCTCTAAGCAAATAGTTGCCCTGGGCTAAGAGCGTATTAGTTGGTATAAATACTACTACTTTGCCTATAGGCCGAGACGCTGCAACGCGAGTGCCTTTAATAGTCTAGGTACTCGGGTACCTATAGGCAAGCTCTACTATGCTATGTCGCGGGGATCTAGAGTCCTCTATGCACGCGGCTATCGTATCGGCTAGGTGCACGCTGTGATTCGGTACTGCTAACGGGTATCCCTCGTACATCCTATAGTTCTAGAATATCTAATAATACTAGTTGGACACTATATTAAAGCGTCCTCTATTAATAGTACTAATATCCTCGCAGTATATTCCGAGCATGTGCCTAGCCACCGGTGCCTAATATAGAGGGCTACTTATAGTCTAGTTGTATAAGAGTTCCGGTCCCTAGACGGGCATGACCTTTACCGTCTTGCGTCTCAAGGTATCGGCCGTTATAATCGCTTGCGTATAGTATAGCACGAGTAAGTTCCTAGGGTATTCGTCTTCTATTATTTGCTCGACTGGTAGTCTTTTCGCGATATATCTAAGGAACCTAAAGGCTGCGAATAAGAGGCGTATAGTGCCTAGGATTATACGGGTAATATCTACTATCTCTTCCGTATTAAAGGTGAAGTCGGAGGGATCGATACTCGCGACGTATCTTAATAGGAAATATTCTTATCGTCGGGGCAACCCGATTTCCTCGAGGAGATACCTAAGATCGTATAGCTATACGTTCTATAATAGAATATAAAATACTCGCACGAAATACTCGCCGGTATTATCTTTCTATACTAGGAATTTGAATACGAGTTTGCCTAGGTCTATTACTCGTTCTTTTAGGACCCCCTAGTATATTAGCTGGTAGGTAATATCCTCGACCGTCAGTTTCTCTGCGCTATTACGGTAGAATATCCAGATTACGTATTCCTAAAGCCCAGGTCCCTTGTAACCGACTGCTTATAGTATAGCTACCTAGTTTTTATCTAGGGTATTCTCTAGTATATATTAATACCTATATAGTCTCGCGACTATCTATATAATCTCCTTGTCTAAAAGCCCGCCGTCTTCGAACAAGGTTCGTTCGGATATAGAGTTAAAGACTATTTGTTTTTTTACCTAAGTTAGGCGGTCGAGTATCTCTCGAATATTGGTTCTGTTAGGCTCTAGGAGGGTAGGACGATACTCGTACAAATCGAGGTTCAATAGGCGTAGTAGAGTCTAGGCTACTATAAATATATATAGGTTTATCTCTACGTTTTTAGGCGTTAGAGCATGCATTTGCTATATAATCCTATCTATAAAGGGGTAGCGTTCCTATCTGCTTACTCCCATATACTATATATAATAGTATACCTCGTCTTTGTCTATATCTCCGCCTAAGGTTGCTCCAAAGTCTTCCTCGTTAAACTCGCCGATTCCGTCCTGCTCGTTCTCGAGATCGCTATCGCGTGAAGAATGCTCGGTAGAATCGCTTAATTCTTCCTCAGTCGGATCTTAAATAGTAGGAGGATCGGGTATAGTAGTAGATAGGTCGCTTATATCGCTAGACACGCTCGACTCTATTATAATTATATCTTCGTTCGTACTTAGGTTAGGCATGGTAGGTTCGTTGCTCGTGGCTAGCTTAGGCTTTATTACTAGGGATAGGGTGTCCCAGCTTATACTTTGGTATAGCTTTCTACCGATTCTTAATTCTTTGCTACCTATAGTGCTTACGAATAGATTAAGGCCTGGAGGTAGCTAGCTTAGTTCTATTATACAACGCGTTCCGATATGCTTGTTGGTTGCTCGCGTGCAGGATGCGCGTTATATATTAATAGGGCTGAAATCGATCGGGGAAAAGCTACGAACTTTGTTTAGGGATACGCCGAGATATCTAGGTACGGGGATACAATTTGTGATTATGGGATTGGTTTTATAAACGGGGATACAATATCTGTTTATATAATTGATTTTGGAAACGGGGATATAGTATCTACTAATATAATTAATTTTAGAAACGGGGATACAATGTCTGTTTATATAATTGATTTTAGAAGCGGGGATATAGTATCTACTAATATAATTGATTTTGGAAACGGGGATATAATATCTATTTATATAATTAATTTTGGAAGCGGGGATATAGTATCTGCTAATATAATTGATTTTGGAAACGGGGATATAATACGCGCTAAGGAATCTAAAAAGTACTATAAAGAAGTAGAATACAATATACTATGGTTGTTATTAATTAACGGTAGGAATTTCGACGTGGGAGAATAATCGAGTCTACTACTTACGTTAATCCTCCTTCTTAAGGGGTTAGCGGGCTTTACGTAGGTATGTCCTACCGTTAATAATTTCCTTAATAGCTTCCTCGTTTGAGGGGATCGTTTACTATAATACTCGAGTATTACGTTTCGCCGTTTACTTAGCCTTTCTTAGTTTGTTTTTTAAGATCTTGGGCTAGGCTTCTAGATAGGCTTTGTCGTATTCGTGTATCAATTTGCGAGTATTGCTCAGATCGTCTTAGGAATACTATATATTATAGCCTGGCCCGTAGCCCTACTATTTGACGAGGTATTGCGTGACCCTATATCCGTCGACTCTTTTACCGAGCAATTTCTCGATGGTATATACTAGTATACTATCGTCGTCGACTTCCTCTAGGCCTAGCTTAGGATATAGGTCGCGAGTATATAGGTCGTTACCTAGTAGGGCTACTTCTAGTTATACTACTAAGACGACGTTATAAATCTTTATAACTTCTAGCAACTTAAGTTCGTATACCGTATTGTTGATCCGTCGCTTGATCTTGACGCGGATGCGTTAATTAGAGTATTTGCGATGGGAATGCCCGGGTACCTTATATCCGTAGTATAGTCGCAGGTAGACGATTTCTCCGCGCTTGAAACGGACGGGCTTATATTTGGTATCGTAACGTATCTTTATAGATACGTTAGTAAAGTCGATAGCTTCTTAGGCTTCGTCGCGGAACTATTACCTAAGCGTTAAATAGTCCGCAGTAGTAAGGTTGGATAAGGCGGGGAAAGTATCCCTTAGCTGAAATCCGTAGAGGATCTATATTGGCGAAACCCCTATAGTAGCGTTAGCGCTAGAGTTCATTGTCTATTGAATGTGGACGAGGAACTCTATCTATTCCTTATTAGGGTTGGCCGTAACCTTATACCTAATTGCTATCTCTACTATCTAGTTAGTTCTCTCGCTTTGGCTATTAGTTTGAGGATACTATACTATTAAGAATATAAGCTTCGTTTGTATAAGCTGAAATATTATCTTCTATAGTTTATCTATAAAGCGTGAGTCCCTGTCTAAGACGATACCCGTAGGGATACCCTAACTATAGGCCTTAAGTTCTCGCAGTAATACCGATACCTATTGCTCCGTCGGCCAATCACCTTTCCCCGGGATAAGGAGGATTGCCTTAGAGAATTTACATATTACCGTGAGTAATGTATTATATACTACTACGGTAGGAGGTAGGTTTGTAATGAAATCCATATAAATAGTATAGAAAGGGATAGGATTAGTAGGAATTGGGTAAAGCTCGCTATAAGGCAAATAACGCTTTATCTAATTAACCTAGTAGTCCGGGCAATACTCGATATATTCTCTAAGGGACTTCGAAAGTCTTCTTACGTAGAATAACGCTGCGATACGGGCATAGGCTCTATAAAAGCCCTGATAGTAGTAATTGTCGTGTGCGATTTCGAAAATATCTTTCTCGTAGAAAGCGGGGATACATAGACGCTCGGGACTACCTTTACCCTTATCGGTATAATAGATTAAACCGCCTCTCTCGAAGAATCGAAGTCCGGGGGGCGGTTGGTTAGGGGTATCGGTGATTAGGGATACTAGGCTAGGCTTAGAGGCTAGCAGCTCAGGTATATCGGGTTTAGTTACTCTAAGCTATAAGTAAATTTTCTGCTATCGAGGATCCTTAGAGTAGCCCTAGCGGATTCTACTCTTAAAGTCCTCGGATATCTCTACCAAGGCGACGTAGTAGATACCCGGCTATATAATTTCTTTGAGGTCGTCGGCGTAGTCGACTTCCTCGTCTATCCTCCGCAGTCTACTAAGGGCGTCGGGGACTATATAGATTTTGCCTAGCTTATAATACAGCTCAAGCGTTAAGAACGTAGAAATGAATACCGATACTACCGCGAGCTTTATACTAAGTTAGTCGAGATTGATAGTCTTATTTAGGTTAACCTGCTTAGCGATACCTATAATTACCTTATAGTCCGTGAGCAAGATCGCTCTTGGTACTATACGGATCAAATGCCCGAGCTTCTTAACTACCTAGTATACACCTACTACTTCAAGCTCGGTAGGCTAGTATCGTGCAGTGGTGGGGGTGAGGGCTTTACTAAGAAAAAGGATAGGCTAGATCTTTGTAGCGGCGAAAGGGGTAACTTTCTTAACGAGTATCTTTATAGGATAGCCGAGTTGTTCGTCTCTCTCTATATTATCTTTTAACTCAATCTCGACTTCTTCGAATAAGGGCTCTAGATCGTTAATAACATAATATACTATAGTACTGCTGCCCTATTCGCGTAAGGTATCTACGTCGATATAAAGTAGTCGGTTAGGATCCTAGTAGTATAGTAGACGATCCCTGCAGATTTTATCCTAAACTACTTGAAATAATACTCGTAGTTCTTCGCTATTAGCTACTTTCTACTTAGCTGCGAATCCTCGTCTCGCTGGGTTTTTCGGTAGTACGCCCGTTAACAATCTCTTTTTCTCTTTCTATAGTACCTCGTTGAGCTGCGCGTAGTATAGGACTACGTAGCGAAGATATCTAGTAAGTCCTATAACTAATTCAAGCTCGCTAAGGTTGACGGGGAACGCTAAGTTACGAACTACTACGATCTTCTCCTCCTACGTGGAGAATCCATATCTATCTATATAGGAGCCTAGCAACTTAACTAAAGGGAATCCGAGGAAGCTCTTAGCTAGGGCTAATCTAAAATCCAGGCTATTAAGCTTCTAGAATACCGTTCTAAGGTAGTAGAGATATTCCTTGAGGGTAGTAGATACGACGCGGAAGTCATCGATATAGGCATGCGCCTAAGGGAATTCCTCGAGAATCTATATAGTAAGCCGTTGCACGTACTGTACCGAATTATAGTAGCCTATAATAAGGACGTGGAATTGCTCCTATCCTCTATAAGTATTAACCGTAAATTTATATCGGTCCTGCTCGCGGATTAGCTATTAGTAGAAGAATAATAGCCCGTCAAAGACGGAGATGAACTTCTTATTACGTAGTTAAGCGAGAAAATCTTCTTAGAGGGGTAGGGGATAGGAGTCCTTAATACTAATAGTATTTAGCCCGCGTAAGTCTACTACTACGCGAGGTTTTCTTCGTGTAGTACCGTTGGGATTCTGGATAGTTCTCTATACTACGAACACGGGGAATGCGAATAGGGTAGGATAGAGGTTATAGGACATTTTGCCTTCCTCCGTCAGTTTATCGAATACTTTATCGATTTCCTAACGAGCTTCCCTCCCGTATCGGTAAGTTCGGGTATCTAACTTAGGATCTTCCTTAAACTATAATAGGATAGGGACGCTCGCGTACAAGTACTTAGGGATTTTAATCGTAGAACTTTCGGATGCCTATAGCCGGGGAAACTCCTCTACTATAGCCTTGATTTGCGCCACTTCTTATTTATTGCCGTAGATCGTGATACTATTGTCGAGCTTGGTTTCTTAATCTCCGAGCAATTCGGGCTATATAGCTACTAGGTAATAGTCGTTAGTATCGAGAGCGTAGCAGCCGTGGTATTTACAGGCTAACAAGATGCCCAGGGATGCGTTGAGTAGAATAACCAAGGTACTATTACCGTCGTTTCTTACTATAACCGTTCGGAAATACTCGTCCGTGATCTGATTATAGATTCGGCTATTTCCTTTATAGAATTCCCGTAAGGCATCCGAGAAATAGTAGGCAAACTTATAGTCTCTACCGATTAGTAATGCTCGTAAGGCCTTCATGCGTCCGAGTCTATACTTAACCGGGACTACTACTATAGTATACGGAGGTATTTCCGTACGCTCTAATGATTTAACGAGCAATTCGGGGATAACTAAAATCCGAGGAGCGATAATTAATAGTATTAAAGTATTATCGTATTGAGAAAAGACTATACTACTAGAGGATATAAGGATATCGATCCCGTATAGAGCGAGGACGTTAGTACCTATAAGTAGTCCCGCTCCGAAGTTGTCGACGATACGTACTTCGAAGCTGAACTCGAGCAATACGCTATAACCGTTTCTTTAAGCGGGGATGAATACGGTTACTATATATTTTTACGAGGTAGTAGTTGCCCCTAATACTCCCGAGAGCATCTGTGGTTTATCTAGCTCCTAAAGCGGGATACTCGGGTCCGCTATAAGTACTACCTCGTTAAAGTATAATCGTCCTATTGATAACATACGGCATCCTATATCTATATAGTACTTCGTCGTTCTACCTTTTAGGGCAAAACGGATCGGGTATTATGCGTAGTTATACTTCTTGAAGCTATCGACTATAGATAATATACCTTAAGGGATTGCTCGGATAATCGGGAGAACCTCTCGATTATCGTCGACGAGATCTATATAATAGATCTCGGAGGCCTACTCGTTCGTATTACGAAGCGACTAAAATAACTCTAGTTTTTAAGGAAGGTAGTATACTTCCTATAGATACTACTATAGCTTATTGCTTAACTCGAATTAAGAAGGGTAAATACGGTACGAGGATAATTTAGCTCTACTTCCTTATCGGGAAGGTTTCCTCGGTATTAGATCCGGCGCATCTAGACCGGGGGTTAGATATATCGCTGCTAGTACTAGGTCGGAGGTAAGGAAATACGCGTTGATTTCTAGATCGAGCGGGCCCTTATCTTCCTTATCCTCGAGAGAAGAATATTCGGATTCGTACTATAAGGAATCGCTAGGATTATAAGCTACGTAGTAGCTTCGATACTCGCGTTTAGGATCCTTTTCTCTCTAAGGAAGACTCCCGTTTATCTTATAGCGATTATCTCCTCGTCTATTACCTATTCTTTTCTCGCGATTATTACCTCGCTTATTACTCCCTCTACGATTATCGCCTTGTCTTTTATTTCCTCTCCTTTCTCGATCCCGCCTATTAGGCTAGGCTTCTCTATCGCCTCGACGGTATCCTCGGGTATCTTCGCTTCTTGAGTAGTAAGGATCCCTGTTAGATAGTAGCGTCTGAGTCTAAATAACCTCCGTCTTAGAGAATCTCGTTTTCTCGCTTTCGTTTGCCTGTAGGTTAGTATAAGGGGGAGAGCTTGTAAAACGATCCTAAGTAAAAGGGCGAGTATTACGTTTGTAGCTGTTCCCTCGGGAGTTACTCGCGTAGCTACTCGATTGCTTAGGGCGTGGATCTAAAGGGGGCTTACTTAAGAAAGGGGATTGTGTATAGGATTGCGTATAATCTTTTCTATAGTCGGAGGGATACTCGCGTTTTCTTCTTATATCTTAGAAGTCGTAGCGGCGAGCTTCGATATTCTCGATAAACTTATTAACTATGGTTCTTTTAGTAATAAGGGGAATAGTAGTACGAATACGCGTATCGATCGAGTTCTATATTTTTATAAGGCGTTAGTAATCGGTCTGAAAGCCCGTGGCTTTAAGCTCGTAGTATACTATTATAATATATTTAGCAACTAAAGTTCCGCGAGCAACGTCGCTAATAGAGAGATATCTTTCCTCGAATCTTCGCAGGGCTTCTTCTAGCCTCATCCTAAAGCGTTTTTCTAATACCTTATACTATCGAACGATACCCGTACCTAACTTGAGTCGAGCTTTCTCGTAGCTGGATAACTATATCGTATACTAGGTTAGAGCGGTACCTCTTAGGTATTTAGAGATACCCAAACGTAGCGTCTTGCCTACTACCGAGTCGTACTAGTCGCGTAGTTACTCGATGAAAGGGTATACCGTATAGTAAATTATCTTTCTATACTCTAGAGAGACGGAATCTATAGACGAGGATTCTAGGTAGAAGAATCTATATTCTTCTAGTCTAAACTTCTTACTTTTTTCCTCGTCGCTAGAGCTAGGCTCGTCCTCTTCGGATAACGAGGAGGAATCCCTTAGGGGCTTCGATTTACTAGCTAGTCTAGGGTACCTTTTACTCGGATTTTCTTTAAAGACCTCTCTATAGATAGCATCGAGCTTAGCTAGTACCTCCGCTAGTCCCGGCTCCTAACGAGCATAAGGAATTGGGTTTGGAGGAGCTAGTTCTAGTTCCGCATTGCGAGCAGGATTAGTACTACGGGTATTAGTTGGAGGAGCTAGTAGCTCTATTAGCTATTACTCGTACTACACGCGCTCGAAGCCGCCTCTTTAAAGACGGCGGCCCTAATCCTCGCGATATCGCTAGGAGTAGCCTACTTGGCGTACTTCCTCGATTTGCTTTACTACTTTTACTTACTCGATTCTTCAGATATTATCTATTATCGTTATAACTTCCCTAAGTTATTCCTCGTTAAGCTGTCGCATTATACTAGGTACTCGAGTCTCCTTATCGTTCTCGAGAGCTTTCTAATTATCTCGAAAGGCTTCCTTATCCTCGTCGTGGGTGCTCCGCTACACGGGTTCCTTTCCCTATACTCGTGCTAAGGGGCCAGCGGCGGATATACTATAGATATTATCCATAAAACTACTTACTACTAATACCTTGCGGGGAAAGTCTAGTAAGTAGCGTTGCGCTCTAGGGGCTTCCGGAGTAGGTATACTTCCTAGATATTCTTCCTCGTCGAAAGGGGAAGAAGGAGGTAAGAAGTATTTAAATTTCCTTAGTAGCGAGGATCCGGTTACCTTTTAGAAGTCTTTGATTACCTTCTTAACGACGCCCGCTCTACTAACTATAATTTGCCAATCTTAGGGAAAAGAGAGAACCTCGTGAGTGTCTTCTATTCTCTAAGAACGAGTAGAACTATTCCCGCGGATATACGCGAGGGATTTTCCTAGTAAGGCGATAGGAGGATCGGGGAAGTACTCTACTAGCTAGTAGATTCGCTCTTGCAATATCGGATCGATAAGGTTCTAATATCCTTCGCACGATTCTATGAAGGATTTGAGGTGATAAAGAGTCCTTATATTATATTAGGAAAGAAGGGGGATGCTTCCGGGGATTATAAAGATCCTTGTACTTAAAAGGGGAAATAAGAAGTTAATCTAGTAAGTAGCAGAGTAGTACCGCAATCTAATTAGGGAACTATACGTTAATACGGGGATCTTAGTAGTTAGATAGTTAAGAACCAATCTCCGAAGTTCGATAAGCTTTATTATTTACTAGCGGTTAGCTCTTACTTCGTTATATAAGGGAGTCGGTTGCGATAGGCTTCCCGCCGCTAGGGAAATCGCGGATCGTCGACTTATTGTTGTTGGTATATACCTATTATATAGGCTGGTCGATTGATAGATCTACCTAGTCGGCGAGGATTATCTCGCCTCTAGTTGTATTTGTACGGAAGTTTTTGCTTAAGGACTAGTAGTATAATAACTAATAGTAGCGGACCAAAAGGGTAAGATCCGGTAATATAGATTGGTCGCTATAGAGTCGCTTATAGGGCTAACTAGGATAGCTTTTTAGTACTAGAGACTCGTTAGTTAGTCGTATGCTCGTAAGGTCTTAAGCTACTAGATTTGATATAGATTACGAGTATGCGTAATATGGTATAATAAACATGTATATTATTATTAACTATTAATCCTCGTGTGAGGATCCTACTACTAACTAACGCGAGCATGCCTTAGCAGGTCTAACCCTACTATAACTTGATAGTAGATAAAGCGGAACTAGACGTAGGTCTAATAGTTTAGATTACTCGTCTAGCTAACTTCAATCCTAATATATATAAGGACTTCGTCGATATCCCTCCTAATATTAACCCGGAGTTTAACGTAGATTAGTATTCTAACTTCGATTCTAATTAGTATACGATGTTTACAAATCCCGATATTAGAATATAAGAAGGTAATTGGTATATTAAATATATTAATTTTCTTTTATTAATATATTATTATTGTTGATTTTGAATTTTATTATTATTCTAGTAAATTTTCTTTATTTTATTTTATATGTTTGAATTTTTGAAATTTGTTAATTATTTTAGAATTTATATTATTATTATTAAGCGTTTAATTCTCCCGTCTTAGAGTTCGACACGGTAGGAGAATGAGTCTAGGGTATTGGATAGATAGAGAAGAGACGGAGGATAGAAAAGGAGGAGTCTTTAGTTCGTCTAAAAGAAGAAAAACCTAGGTAGGGTATTAATAGTTTTATTTGTCAAGTAAGATAATAATAGATAGATCCGATAAGTAGGCCGCCTAGGTACTAGGTACTTTTTAAATCGAGGAGTCTCTGAACATTAAAGCAACCTCAACGACTTAGAGACTACTATAACGGTAGTACGGCGTATCGAACTAGATAAGTAGGCCGCCCTAGTACTAGGTACTTTTTGAATTAAGGAGTCTCTAAATATTATCGTATTAGTAGGCCGCATTAGAGGTCGTATATTAAGTATCGTATTAGTAGGCCGTATTAGAGGCCGTATATCAAGTATCTTATTAGCAGACCGCCCTGGTACTAGGTACTTTTTGAATTAAGGAGTCTCTGAATATTATTGTATTAGTAGGCCGTATTAGAGGTCGTATATTAAGTATTATATTAGTAGGCTATATTAGAGGCCGTATATCAAGTATCTTATTAGTAGACCGCCCTAGTACTAGGTACTTTTTGAATCGAGGAGTCTCTAAACATTGAAGCAACCTTAACGACTTAGAGACTACTATTATAACTCTAGGGGCCGGACCCGGGTATTATTATAACCTTTACTACCTAGAGATTTATATATCGCTCGTATACTTATAATTATACTACATTCCGCCGCGTATCTAGAGTTTCACTTTCTTAGAGAGACTACTATACTATATTCCGCCGCGTATCCAGAGTTTCACTTTCTTAGAGAGACTACTTTGCTATAGCCGCCGCGTATCTAGAGTTTCACTTTCTTAGTAGGACTACTATACTATATTCACTTCCTCAGCTTCTACTATAACCGCGGTACCGCATGACTACGGTAAGGATTCTAGTTCCTCCTCCTTAGAGGTCGACCCATATAGACAACCACGTATGGAACTGGTCTGACGAAAAAAAAAAAAAAAAAAAAAAAAAAAAAAAAAAAAAAAAAAAAAAAG
>QWZN01000325.1:0-21287 GCA_003693225.1 Venturia aucupariae | reverse complement strand
AGAGCTATATATAGGCTTATTATAAAATTATAATCGTTAGAAAATTTATTATAGCTAGTTTACTATAGAAAAGTAGGTATCTTTAGGAGTTTCTAAGTAACTACTAGATATTATTACTAAATATTTTAATATGCTATAGTATAGATATATACTAGTTTATAAAAAAATTATAGGGTCTATAGGTATTATACGTGGAGGGATGCACAAGAAAACGTGAGTTTTTAAGGGTAAAAGCTTTAACCTCGCTTATTTTTTATCCTAGCTAACTTTACGACGACTATATATATAGGCGGATACTAAATCTGCCCCCAACCCTCTTAAATCCGCCCCCAACTTTTTTTATTTCTGCCCCCGCCTAGAATTTAGGGGGGGGATCCCCTATTGTTTAGGCGCTCAAGTTATTTCACGATTAATGATGTCATAGTAGTAAATCTACGTATAAATATAGCTATTTAGCTCAATCTATACGTAAAGAAGGTATTAGTAGACCCTACTATAATCTAGGCGGTTAGACCGCCTAAATTGTATACGACCGTATCGTATTATAGCTATTCGGCTCGATCTATACGTAAATAAGGTATTAGTAGACCCTACTACAATCTAGGCGGTTAGACCGCCTAAATCGTATACAACCGTATCGTATTATAGCTATTTGACTTAATCCGTATCGTATTATAGCTATTTAACTTAATTATTATAGTATTAGTAGACCCTACGTCGGCTTTAAGTACTTCCTTATAACTACTATAATATTATTAATCGTGAAATAACTTAAGCGCCTAAACAATAGGGGCTACCCCCCTAGATTCTAGGCGGGGGTAGAAATAAAAAAAGTTGGGGGTAGAAATAAAGATATTGGGGGCAGATTTAGTATCCGCCTATATATATATATTTTTTATTCTACATAAGGTACGAAACCCTATATTCTCTCGCGTAGGCGGTATTTAATAGTATATACCCCTATTATACTCTAGAATTAATAGATTTACTAGTATTCTAAGACTTAGAAGTATTTCTCTAAGTCTTTTCTCCTCCTACCTCTAGGCCTAGGGGCCTTTCTAGGGCCCTATTTTCTAGGGCCTAGGCCCCTATTTTCTAGGGTCTAGACTATTAGATCTAGATAGTCTATAGTACAACGTGTACGGAGAAACTATTTTCTGGTAGACTAGCTAGGAGTACTATAGAACTAGTAGTTCTAGTAGTTTTACTCTAGACTAGATAGAAATAGTATAATATACTTTTCCCGACGCGGGAACTCGTTAAATTCTATCGACCAAAATTCGATTCTACACGCGAGATATTGGCTTTTCGTAGAGGGAGTAAATAGATACAATACGATACGGCGATGAAAAGAGAGCGTTATTATCCTTTCCCCCAACTTCAACCTATTATCTTTTCCTTTATCTCGTTTATTTTTTTCTTCTTCCTTATTTTCTTTGGGCGGATACTAAATCTACCCCCAATGTCCTTAATTCTACCCCTAACTTGTCTTATTTCTACCCCTGCCTAGAATCTAGGGGGGGATCCCCTATTTCTAGGCGCCTAAGTCACTTCACAATCAATAATATTATAGTAGTAAATCTACGTATAAAATCTAATACTATAGTAGTAAATCCACTCGCAAATAAGGTATTAGTAGACCCTACTATAATCTAGGCGGTTAGACCGTCTAAATCGCGTGCGACTATATCGTATTATAGCTATTTAACTTAATCTATACGCAAATAAGGTATCGAACCAAAATAAGCTATCTATATAATAGGATTAAGTAAAATAGTATTACCTACTAATAAGTAGGGGGTTAGACCCCCTATTTGGCATACGACTATAAACGTAGAGTATAGCCTAGTACTATTATATATAGTCGGCTTTAAGTATAATATATAATATAGCGCAACTACTATGATATTATTGATCGTGAAGTAACTTAGGCGCCTGTGAAATAGGGGAGCCCCCTAGATTCTAGGCGGGGGTAGAAATAAGATAGGTTAGGGGTAGAAATAAGCGGATTGGGGGTAGATTTAGTATCCGCCTTTCTTTATATCTTCCTCTCTTGAGAATGTTTTTACCGTTTAAAATTTAAATTTAAATTTAAAGTTCATGTACATGTACATGTATAATAGTTTCTTGGAATAAGTACGAACTACTAAAATAGACTACCTATACTACCCCCTAAAAGATTTTCTTAATCTTTCTAAGTAATAGGAAAATATCATGATAATATCGCTATTTATAGATAGACCTCGTTACTACAATTTAGGTGTTATTTAGAATTAGTTCGAGCTAGAGAAGTAGAGTGGTTTATGTACTGATTTGTTCAGTGATGGCTACGTGATAGTATGGCATATATTTGGACGATGGCGGGTTGAGTTTTTGATTCTCTTTCCCTCTCTCCTCTGCAGGATTGTACAGCGACTGGAGTACGCTTATCGTACGATGGGGAGGTGCAAGTGGTTGTGCTCTGCTGGTCCTTTCCAAATTGGTTGCTGTTATCCTGCCTGAAATAAACTGGGCTGGATCGATTCTGCGAAGGATAATGGTCTTGGATGATTGGGAACAAGTGAACGAGGTGATCGCTTTTCCTTGCTTAATCCAAGCAAGTATAAACGGCGGTGTCATCGTGAAGTTTACATTTCTATTACTACAATCACTATCATGTCTTCGTTAATGCAATATGCTGGCTCCCAAAACGAGCAAAGCGCATGTCCCAAGACAAGGACACCAACCATGCAGTTTGTATACAAGCAACGCTTCCATCCATGCTATGCTCATTCATCATAATCATCATTCCATCCCAACGCATCATAAATGTTCGGTTCAGCCTCGGGCTCAGGCTCTACCACTTTCTCACTCCTTGCCTCCGGTGTCTGAGCAATTGCCTGTGGCTTCGCAGCACTTCTAACAGGAGTGGCAAAAATAGGCGCGGGCTTCATGGGCGTCGCAAAGATAGGCTTAGGCTTTTGAGGTGTCGTAAACTCCGGCCTGATTCTCTTCTCAGGTTGCCTCTCTCGACCAGAACTTTGTGTCGCCCCATCCCGCGCAACCTTTTGCTTGAGAAATTCTGTGAAGCTCGTCTTTGCAGGTGTCGCTCCAATAAACTCGCCTTGCTTATCTTCCTGGTACATTGTCGGCGGAGAAGAATCGAAGGTCACCATCTTGGACTTTCCGCGTGAAGGTGTTTCTGCAATTCCATCAGGCTGTACACGACTGGAAGATGTCGCATGCCCACTTTCTGTAAATTGTGGAGGCCGAATTGCAGAAGACGGAATCGCAAAATCGCTAGAAGGAAACGGCGGGATCTCGAGATCCAGTGCATGAGAATAGCTAGGCACGGCCGGACGGAGTGCATCTCGTTTCCTGCCAGTCCTAGGTGTAGCCGACACCTGTACATTCTGGAAAATCTTGCGGTTCGTTCCAGTCTTCTTTCGCATACTAGCACTACCGAGACTGCGTTGTGCCGATGCATCGACGTAGTCTTTAACTGCCTGTCCACGGTTAGGCTTCTTCAGAATATCAACAGCGTTTTTCAGATCCTCTTGAATTTTTGCCTTTTGTTTCTGTTTTGCCTCTGTTGCCGCACTGATGGCGAACATGTCAATCTGTCGATGTTTCAAATGCTTCAGTTGCACAGATGAATTCCGTTGAGCAGGACGCGCTTGCGGTATCTCCAGCAAGGAGATGTCACTCGTCTCTCGCTTCATACGTGGCATGACAGAATCCGTTGCGGCACGAGACAGGGTCGGAGGCCGAGCCCTGATATTACCAGTAGTATCCGACGGTGTCTTCTGAAGCGGACGACGAGGCCTCTTCTCAAGTTCTTGTCGAGGCTTTGGTCTGTCAAGCTTTTCCGGCGATACTGCACCAGGACCACCAAATTTCTTGTTGACCATCGCAGCTTTGTCGGGGACCTTAGATTTGAAGAAAGGAATGATGACCTCAACGCAAAATGAAGCTAGAATGTCGCGATCTTCAAGCTTGTCTGCATTGTCGCGGGTAGAAGGGTCGGAGTCCTTCCTCGCATCCGCATTGCTGCTCTCATCTTGCTCAATAGATTGCCAAATAGTCAGCTTGTCTAATAACAAGTCCAATTGGACATCCAGATCCAATGCCTTCTTTGGCTTACGCTTCTTCTTTGTCGATTGGCTTTCAGCTCCAGTTTGACTCTCGGACGCCACAATGACAGAAGCGCCAGCTTTGAACGCTGACGACACCTCCAGTGCCATGATCTCAAGAACTAGAATGATCTGTGCTAAGGTCTCTCTGACCCGCAAATGCCCCATCCGACGCCGAAGAAGCTGTGCCACTGATTCATTCTGGTGAGGTTTCGCGTCCGAGCTGTTCATCAGCCACCATCGTTTGCAGGGTTCGTCTTCAAAGGTGTAGAAGCCATCCTTACTCAGCTTGGGCAGCTTCTTCGATTTTCTCTTCTTCGTCGACGCAGGGCCCTCTTGCTCGGAGTCTGAAAGCATACAAGGAGGCAAAGCTTGGATAAGGCTGGGGATCTTTTCGCGGTACTTCTTATCCATGGTGTTGAGCGGCAGTATCATACTTCGCAAAAAAAGTGCAAGGTCGCCGACTGATAGATTGTCTTCTGAGGACCCCGTGAAGGCCTTGCGCGCTCGAGATAGTGGACCCTTCGCAAAGAAAGCGAGAGACGTTCGAGATTTGTACAAGGCATCCAAGTACTGGCGGACGAAGGTGTCCAATACTTCTTGGCTTGTAATGGGTTGGTCCGATTGGGTTGGAATAATATCTGGCTGTGTGTCAATGTCATGGTCCGGTAGATTCTGAGCTGATTGCGCAGGTGGTAGGGCAACCTGAGGTTCTGGCGGAGTTGGAGGTGCCATGGACAATCGAGGACGTTTTCCAGGGCGCTCTAGGCCACTCTCCTCATCTACTGCCGCTCTTTTCCACCATTGTTTGGCTTCTTCAGAATGATCTTCCCGCAATTGTCGTGCAACAGGGGTGTAGTGAATCGCAGATTCGCCCTCCAAATAGCCAACCTTTACCCATTTGCACAGTTTGCAAAGGGCATATATCCGAGGCTTCACACGCTCGATCGCGTAGAGTGACGTGCCAGAATTCGGGCTAGCAATGAGCACATTCGGTGCCTCAGGATTGCCATCTTCAGGCTCTAGTAAAGCAATGTTTGCAGAGAACAATTGAGTTGTGGGTAGTGATTCTGTGTTGGGAGAGGTATCGAGGAAAGATAGCGGGAGTCGTGACCGATTGAGAAGGCGGAGCGGTTGTAGGGTATATGGTTTATTGTATATGGATGCAGGACATGGCTAGCTTTTCTATCAGTCGTCGCGTTCTCTGTGCTTGAGGAACGACTTTCTTACGCGTATTGTGAAGGAAGCTAATTGTGAGACCTGCGTTGCTGCATCTTCCAGCTTCCTTTCACCGGGAGAGGAAGATTTCGGCGTGGTATCATGGCTGGAGGAGACGCGTTTGGGCTGAGGAATATGTGACTTGGGAGGGAATTCGAAACCAGACGGGTTCATGGTAGCCAAGCATTGGGTGTCTGATAATCCATAGAGGTATAAAAATGCACTCGACAAGGATCTCTCGCTGAGCTGGAGTATATATGGCTTGCTGCGAGCAGAAGAGCAAAGGACGCGATCAGCAACAAAGTTAAGATGATTATACGCTAGTGTTTGTTACATCATTACCATCACGTGAAATGCAATCTTGGAAGTGAAAGCAGAAGAAGCTTTCCGTTCGCGTTCTTCACATCAATTGATACGTACTTGATGATAATTTTTTGGAATGCGGTGGTTTGGGTTGTTATTAGCAAAAGTCATGAACAGTTCTCTGTCCCCTCAGCCTTGTTCATCCCCAGCCTCGCCTCAACCCCACAATCTGTCATCCTCCTCCTTGTATATACAAGAAAAACTGGACAATCTTCTCATCTCTCATGCCCTCAACTCTGAACATTCAAATCATATTCCGCGACCAACCTCTCAGCAGCCATCTCCCCAATCTGATACGCAACAGCCATGGTATGACAATTCGGTAAAAACGGCGTCACACTCATATCGGCAACTCTTAACCCAACCAAGCCCTTGACCCTAAAATGCGTATCGACTACCGCCATCTCATCATCTGGTTTCCCCATCTTAGCTGTGCAAGACATATGCCACGTTGTAGCAGTGGTCTCCCGTGCATACTCCATGATATCCTCATCACTCATGCTCTTCGGTGCCATCAGCGTGCTCACAGTGTCCTTGGCGAGTGATGGTGAAGTCATGATAGACCAGGCAGTCCGAGTGGCTTCGTAGAGATTTTGGCGGTCGAAATGATTGGAGAAGAGGTTTGGGTCACATATGGGGGCATCATTTGGGTCTGATGAAGCGAGCGTGACGGTGCCGCGGGATTGTGGCGTCATTCCCAGGATCAGGAACGTGAGATAGGATTGTGCTGGATCGGCCAGAGGGGTGAGAGGTGGTGAGTGAGATGTGATTTCGAAGGTCGGTACCGTCGGATATTTGATGTGCTTTTGGACATCTTCAGCAAGGCTTTTGAACTCTTCTGTTTGTTGAAGCTCTGCAGATGGACGCCACCAGCCCATGTTGATAGCACTGAATAGGACAGAGATTGGACCAGTTCCGTCTTCTTGGAACTGCGCTTTAGCAGCTTCGAGAGCCTTTGGGTCGTTCAGAACACTTGGTCGATCGTCGCCTCCAGGCTTGAGTTGTACATTAAGAGGGAAGAACCAGTGATCTTGAAGATTTTCACCAACACCAGCAACGTCATGTGTGCAATCTATATTATGCTTCGCGAGCTCATCCTTGGGACCGATCCCTGAAAGTTTGAGAAGCTTGGGCGTGTCCAGGGCTCCAGCGCAGAGGACGACTTCCTTAGAAGCAAAGTCTACAAATGTAAGCTGCTATGCATGCAATCCCACGACGTTACTGACATTTCTTTTCGCCTGCCACGATACCAATTACCAAATCGTTGTCCAGCAGAATCTTGGTGGCTGGCGAATCAGTCACAATGGTCAAGTTCTCTGGCGGATTCTTCAAAAAAGCTGTCGCAGACGTCGTCCTCATGCCCTTGCTCGCCGTGGAAGGACAAATTCCAAAGCCAATAGGATCTCCAGAATTGATATCGGCATTAATCGAGTGCCCGTTTTCTTTGAAAGCATCCATGGCCTCAGAAAGACCCCTCTCCCAAAGTTTTGGGTAAGACACCGATAGCGGACCCGACTTCCCATGCTCAGCCTGACTTGGATCGGCATACTTCTTATATTTCGAGTCGATTTCCATTTCATAAGATTCGATCGCATTGTATCTTCTCCTCGAATTCTCCCAATTGAAAAATTCATCGCCAACAAGTTCGGCCCAATGGTCGTAATCGTGCTTTGGTCCAATGGTGTAGCACGCGAAGTTGATTCTGGAAGAGCCTCCAAGTCCACGGCCTCTAGAATAGTCAATCTGACGTCCGTTGAGATGCTTCTGTGGAGCGCTCTTGTAACCCCAATTGTAGTCTGGGAAAGTCATGAAGTTGTTATACCGATCTGCGAGGATCAAGGCATTGCCGTCCATGCTGGATCCTCCAGCTTCGAGGAGTAACACATGAGGGGCTTTTGGGCTGCGAGCAAGCTTTGATGCTACTACAGATCCTGCTGGTCCGCCTATAATGATGATTAACTTTTGTTAAAATGTATTTAGGAAAGGGAATGAGCTTGATTTGATAATTCTTTAACCATCTCAAGGTCAAGAAACTTCATCGACCATCGACTGCGACGAGTTGAAGGAAAGTAAGGGCAATGCACCGACCGTATACTTACTTCCAACAATAATGAAGTCAAACTTCATACGTGCTTCATCGGCGTGAGGCATAGTTAAGAATCGCGTCGATTGATATGCTCTGCACAACACCAATTCTAAAGAAATGGGTACCTGGACATATATACCAGAACGAAGAACAATCTAGCTGAACAACAAGGGTCATCGGAAACCTGGGGAACGTTAGGGTGGCTAGACTAGTCTGATCGGATATGCGGGGTAGATGTTGTGAGAGACGGCCAAGTCATGTCGGGTGCCCTCCAAACTCCGATCTTCAGCATACTATATTTTGGTTCTCGGCAAAGACAGCGGCAAGAGTGAAAGGTCCTTCTCAGCATTGATCACCAGTTCAGACTCATTCGAGTTGTTGAGCTTGCTGCATTGAGGCACTAGTACCGTGCTTAACACATACTGAGACTATGCTTCCGTTTGGTTGATTTGAAGCGTGTTATCTTCGAAATAGGTAACCATGTTGCAAGTGGATGGAGACTTGTGATGCTGAAGAATCGAGTGTTGGTGACTTTGTTACTCCGTAGAAAGGACAGATGACGATGAAGGTAGCCTCCTATGGAAAGGGGGAGTTCCGTCGGATGCATCTGCTCCGCTCTCGAAGCCCGCCTAGTAGTGTACAAAGTATCGGAAAATCCTGGCATTCTAAAAACGAGCAACGAGAAATCAAACTCAAGCAGCCTTTCCTATACCTTCGACAATCACCTACCTACTGCAGCATCTGTTGCATGGCGTTGACCCTATAACTCTCCCGCCTCTCCATCAGCTCAGAATGCCGTCCAGAATCAACAACCTGTCCACCTTCCACCACCAAAATCATATCCGCTTCCTGAATAGTTCGCAAGCGATGCGCAATAGCAATGACCGTTGTGTGTCGAGAAGCCTTCTTCAACCCCTGTTGTAGTGCCGCCTCGCTAACGGCATCGAGAGCACTCGTACTCTCGTCAAGAAGTAGCAAGCGAGGCGCGCGTACGAGTGCACGCGCGATGGCGATTCGCTGCTTCTGTCCTCCAGAAAGACGGGCGGCACCGGGACCACATTCGGTATCGTAGCCTTCGGGAAGAGCAATTATCATATCGTGAAGGCCAACTACGCGACAAGCCTCTTCAATCTCGGCATCTGTAGCGTCATGATCTGGTGGCGCACCAAGCCCAACGTTGAATCGGACGCTACCATCGAATAGTGTGGGATCTTGAGGCACGATCGAGACTGTGTCGCGGAAAGATGTCGGCATCGATGCAATGTCTTGGTCGTCGATGAGGATAGAGCCTTGGGTAGGTGTGTACAGTCTTTGAAGCAGATTCATGATAGTACTCTTGCCAGCACCACTGGGTCCAACCAAGCCGATGAATTGGTTGGGAGCAGCAGTGAAGGAAACTCTGTCCATGGTGATGGTATCCGGACGGTTTGGGTACGAGAACGTGACGTTGTTGAAGACCACCTTAGCACCACCGCGAGCTCGATTGTCAGCAGGGCTGCTGCTCGTCTTTGACTCTGCAGTTGACTCGACATCAGCAATCATTGCCGCACCTTCGGGCATATGCTTGTCAACTCGAGTCCTGGACCCTATGTTGATAGTTCCCACAACTCTCACCAGAGCCAATCGAGCCCTGGAAAATTCCGGAGCAAGAGCAAACATGCCACTCCACAACTGAGCACTTGTCAACATTGCTACGAGGATGATGAGAAAGTCCGTCTGCGTGTATTCTCCTCTCATGACGAGCTGACTGCCCCACCAATAGGCAAGGGCGTTGATGAAGATACCTGTGGAGTATGAAATGGCGAGCCAGATATTTGTTGTGGCAGATGCGCGAACAACCTGTTTTCGTGGAGGTGCCAGCAGGCGCACGAAAGATTCCATGTATTCGCGCTCCAATGATAGCACAGCTACTGTTCGAATAGACTCCACTGCCTCGGTAGCAAGCGATGTTGCAGTCGTGAAAGCGTTCTGATGGCGTTCTTCGTAACGAGCCAGCATGCGCAATTGCATGAAACCCGCGCCCAGAAGGATCGGTAACATGCTCATGCACACGAGGGCGATTTTCCAAGCAAAGATGTTGGACACGACGATCGCGACAACAATGTTAATGCAAATAGCAAACACAGTTCCGAAAGTTGATCCGCTGAAACTGCTCACCGACATAGAGTCCTTGGTGATAATGCCTAATAGGCTCGTTGGCGTCCGTTCTTCTGAGGAATGCCAGTGAACAGTTTGTTCAAGGAGCGAGCCCAAAGACAGCACTCGTAATTTGTATAGAATCTTCTCCGCAATGGTACCGAAGCTCCACCAAGTGAGGAAGTTGGCTACTAGCTCAACACCAGCCAGAAGAAAGTACATTCCAGCGAAAAAGCGGCCTCTTTCTCTGATGTGAGCGACGGTACTTGAACAGGGATTCAGTTCACCAACAGTGAAACCGAAAATGATTCCAGCTCCAGAAAATGTCGAGCCGACAAGCACAGCAGCACTGATAGCGACAGCAAGCAGGCCGTAGTATGGTCGAATAAGCCAGCTTACGCCTTGGGCAACCGATCTGAACGGCTTGACAGGATCAGGAATTTCCTGCTTCTCATCTTGAGAAATGCCGGCCTTTTCAAGCGATTCTTTGGTTGCACTGGCATCAACAGAACCACGCGCTTCGCTCTTCTCAACCAAAGTTTGGCCAGATTGATGAGTAGACGCACCCAGTGAATTACCAGACACTGATCCTGAATCTGAATGGCCGGATAAGGTTTGGAGACGAGCCATGGAAGCAAATTCACCATCAACCTTAGCCACCAGCTCGTCAAAGGTGCCTTGCTCAACCACTTGTCCGGCCTTCATGACAACAATGTTATCGGCGTTTCGAATTGTCGAAAGACGATGTGCGACGGATATGACGGTACGCTGTTCAGCTGCGGCCTTTTCGATAGCAATCTGAACCTTCCTTTCGCTGGCAGAGTCTAGCGCAGAGGTTGCTTCATCGAGAACGAGTATTTCAGGATCCGAGACTAAAGCGCGTGCGAGTGCGATACGCTGACGTTGGCCTCCACTAATCAAAGTGCCACTCTCACCCGCGGATGTCCCATACCCTTCATCAAGATGTGCGATGAAATTCGCTGCATCGGCTTGCTCTGCAGCATGCTGTACTAGCCTGGCAAGTTCGGAAAACTCCTGGCTTTCTGTTGTTGCATAAGATAGGATGTCTTTTCCTTTGGCTGCAACTTTGGCTAGATCGGTGCCGTTGAAGGAGCGGATGAGCTGCTGCATCTCAGGCTTAGACGAATTGAAAAGCCCAAGTGCAATGTTTTCGAAGATTGAGCGGTTGAAAAGAGAAGGTTCTTGTTGGACAAAGCTGATGAAACTTCTCAGAGATCTGACATTAAGTTGACGAATGTCGTGGCCCTCAAGCTCAACCATCCCTTCGGTAGGATCGTAAAGACGAGCGATGAGTGCCGCAATTGTGCTCTTTCCACTGCCGCTCAAGCCAACAATGGCTGTGTATTGTCCAGCGGGGAACTCCACGTTGATATTCTTGAGGACCCGGTCGCCAGGTCTCGAGGCATACTCAAACGACACGTTGCGAAAACTGATGGATTTCGCCTTGCTCGGAGGGAGGATTTTACCATGGTCAGAAGTGCCATCAATAGCTGAAGGCGCTTCAATGTCTTCCTTCAGTCTCTCATATGCAGCGATCGCGGCTCCCAGGAAAGGCAAACTGGGCGCAATTCCTCCGAGCATAACGCAAGCGTCCACGATCAGGTAGACAATGGCGTACACTTCACCAACAGTTGCTCCACCACCGCCACCTGCTGCAGCGTCAGCAATGCGCAGACTTCCTTGCCAAAACGCCAATGCATTGCCAGAATAGGCTATGAAGTAGAGCAGTCCCGTTTGTACAGCAGCAACGAACGCCTTGATGATGCCAAATCTCTGCGCGGTAGCCATATGAGCAGAGAATTTAGCCTCCAAACGCGGAGCAGCTCCAAATGCTTGCACCACGGCAATATGCGAGAGAGCCTCAGACGCGATCGACGATGCTTTCGCCACGGCAGCAGCCTGGAGGACATAGTACTTGCTCAAGTATTTGCTACCAAGTGTGCCTGACAAAAGGAACGCTGGCAACATAGAAATGAGGATACCAGCGAGGCGAGGTTGCTTGGTGAAAGCAATGACGAATACTGTGATGAAGAAACTGATCGTGGTGATGATGTTGCCGACCTTCTCTGACGTTCCAGCTTGGATAGCCGTGATGTCGCCACTTAATCGACTTGAGACTTGTCCGGATGCTTGAAGAGTGTCGAAATGTGATGGTGGCTGGCGCAAGAGAGACGAGACGTAGTGAATCCGCATGCGGTGCGCTAATCTCTGACTGATGATGTTCCAGCATGTCAAATGACCGTAGATGAGGGCGAAGGCGATTGCGCCAATATAGGCTGTCTGTATGACTTTGGCATTGATTGAAGCTTCGTACTGGAAAGGATCGGCGGTTGTATCAACAGCACATGTCGCTGAGTTGAAGTTGTCGATGATTTGTCCAAACAGGACTCCCATCAGCGGGAAAGGAACGCCAGCACCAATGGCACATATCGTCCCGGTCGCAATGAGCAGATAGTCGATCCATGTCGGCTGGACAGCGAATAGTAGTTTGAACCAGAGAAATGACCCTTTCGAGGACTACAATCTGAGTCAGCCTGGGGTGTTCTATCAACAGAAGCTGTTCTGAGCCTGCAAGAATCGGTGTATAATCATTCTCAGTGCCACGACACTGCCAGAAACCTCTGCTTGGGCAGCAGAAGCAGTGGCTTCTATATCAAGAGTGATGTTTTACCACCATGTTCGAAGGGGTGGTTCGCAATTTCTTGGGATCAAAAGGGACTTAGATTTTTAAATGGACAACTAAATGAGATTGTGACAAAATTGTGCCCCGGAGAGCAGACATACCGATGCTATACGAGCAAACAATGTTTCCCTCTTGTCTTCGACCTTTGAATCAAGCTGGGCAGCTTGCGTTGTTGCTTGCTCGGCATCAGCCATAATGAGCTTCTGTGATAAGTCAGGCCAATTGAAAAAGTGAGGATCTGAACTGCGATCCTCCACAGCATCAGACAAAACTAGATCTCAGGCACATCCTGCCTCGCATCGGATATGGTTACACTCCACTGGAATCATAGAGGGCCGGCATCGCACTAGGCCATGCGCTGCGAGACATCGCCAGCTTGAATCCGGAAGACCAATTGGCGTCACAAATGGCAAAACCAACGACGACTTTGGTCGGAGTGGGGGAAGATTTCAGCAAGCATTGCATCGTGAATAATGCCAAGGATGGTAGGTGTGACGATCATGGCCTGTTATCTTATCAGATCCGCTGTGGATACACCACATGTACGGAGCAGGACGGTAAACCCAGCCGTAGCGTGAGATGGAAGCAAATGAGAAGACGCAGACGGACGTTGATCGACAGAGAGTCATGACTCATGCATGGTAAAAGCTCGTTAGACGCTGAAATTTTTATCTGATCATCAGATTAGATCCGCCCCCCATCTGATAAGGATAGAAGTCCGAAATTCGACGTTGTTGGACTTCACCTCGCGTCGACCTCCTCGCCCAATCCTTCGCCAAAAGCAGCGCCACAGTCACGTAAGATCTTCATACGCCTCGTACAGGACAGTGGTTTAGTCGCCTCATGCTGCGACAACTGCGCAGATTCCCAATGCCCAGCCACCAATAAGCGACATCCCACAAGGTACTTTGCGGGTAACCATTGCGCCGGTGTCATCAACAAACTAGCCTTTAGCCTGGCGGGCATATACCCGTTACGAGCTCCGCTCGCATGGTCAAAGAAAATCTCACGACGGATCTATCTCCAAACGGGCAATTGATAGCCGGAGAAGAGACTGACGAACGGAGCGGAACGGCTGGCGCGCTACAGGGTGCTACGGTTACCACAGTAGTACTTCGAGGACGCGAGCGTCAGAGGTGCTGGGCAAACTTCAATCACAACTATTTTAGGAGTGAATCTTCACCACCAAACGACGTCTGGAATTTTATTGCCGTTGTTTGAAATTAACATCGATTACAGATGCTTGATCGTCCAATTGGCCTTCAATGATCGGGGCATTGATGATCCTCCATGGAAGAATTGTGGAGCATAGGTACCGGGTGAAACTGTGATAGAATCTTCGAATCTTTAAGCTTTCAAAGCTATTGGTGATCTTGGAATTGTAGCAAAAGATGAATCGTCTTGCCTCTTCAATTGGTCCAACCCTGTGTCGAAGTGTCGAAAACTCTGCACGCGTGCGCTTGAAAGGATCTCTGGAGATCGTGAGCCTCGCCACCCCGTGTTCCACTAATAGCTTCAAGTAATGTGTACATACTCCGTACGACAGACTGATCAGCACTGCGATGTACTGTCAATTCTCAGATACCTTGGCGATTTCCCCTGTCACAATAGGTCCTGGGGAGGATCGGCGAGTACGGAGTACACTAGACAGGCGTAACTCGTAAGGATGGCCTTGGCCTACCTCCTACGAGAATACATGATATAATAGATGGCCCCAAGAGAGATTGACAAAATAAACCACACAGATACGTTCGAACAAAATCAAAATCTCGCATCATGGTTCAAAAGACTCTACACACGCAGCGACTCAAGCTGCAACCTCTCGGTCCGGAACACAAAGCTGCGCTTTATGAACTCGACACGAGCCCCGAAGTGATGCGATACATCTTCACAGGCAAACCACTCACGGAGGAGGAGTCAACAATGGTTTTCGGTCACCTGGTACAAATTGGCGAGACTGACGACAGATTCGGCTGCTGGGTCGGCTACAGTGGAAACGAATTCGTCGGCTGGTGGGTATTATCACCATCAGAGAACAAGAAAACCGAAGGTCAGGATGTCGAAGCAAAGCCAACGACAAACGACAAAAGGGTCGAGATTGGCATGAGAGTGGCGCCAAAGGTATGGGGACAGGGTTATGCAAAGGAAGGTCTTGAAGCAATGCTGAGGTATTGCGTGGAAGATTTGGGAGTGGATGAAGTGTATGGCGAGACCATGGCTGTGAACACGGGCTCGAGGAAAGCAATGGCCAAATGCGGATTGAAGCACGTTAGAACCTGGCACAACAAGTACGAAGATTTCACGCCTGCGCCTGGTATCGAGGAAGGTGAGGTTGAGTATCGGATAACGCGGGAGGAATGGTTGTCTCAGAAGGCTACCCCCACGACCATCTGTACCTAACTACTGTGGCTTGATTCGAATGAAATGTTATTCTTGGTTGGGCTTTGAGGTTTTCTGGTTTTGCATGGCGTGCGCGCAAAGTGAGTAACCCGAAGCTGTGGAAGATCAGCAATGAGAAAGCCTCCCCACGGCAAGGGTCCACGCGTGCTACCGCTTGTACTGGTACGGATACTTATTATACTGCGTGGTAGCAGTAGTGTAGTATTTTATACTGCGTGGTAGCAGTAGTGTAGTATTTTATGCTGCGTGGAAGCAGTAGTGTGGGATCTATTTTCCTCCTCAGTCGGCCCCACTAATAAAGCGCGTCCGTCCTTGCAGGGGTAGACGAATGCAAAGGATCTAATCAATCAATCTTTTCTGTGGGTCCTCTTTTCGCTCTTCCATGGTCATCTGCAGGGTCGCTTGAAACTGCCACACACACGGCATAGACGCTGGATGCCATCGTGTGTCCGAGAACGGAACCTGCGTGAATGGGCTGTTGACCCCGGAGAGGTATAAGATGAGATCTGCGCATGATAATTATTGCCATGGAGCAAAAGCCATTCTTTCTTTTCGAGTGTGCATGAGGCTCTTTCTCTTGATCATCGCTATACCACTTCTTTTTATATTGTTATATTGCTTTCTCTGCCTGACCTCGAGATTGATCAATTGGTGTCGCCATGGGGATCCTCAACACCATCAGTGCCCTCGGGCCTGGTCATCAACACGCTTCTACCGATCACACAGGTGATCATGTCCACCACTCGACTGTCACAGAGTCGGGCAAAGACAACAACACTGCCACCATCGCTAGCGAGTCTGGAAGTGGAGATATACCTCTACCCGACGCAGACGCCCAACGCGGTGTCCAAAAGATCGAAGCCGTAACAGCAGCATGGTCGAAATGGTCTCTAGCAGGATTGCTGATCAAGTACGTTCCGTTCCCTTGACAGATCAATCTTCAATCACATCTAATACGCAACTGTAGCATCTGGATGATCTTCTTGGTCAATGGACTTCGTCTCTCGATTCTCACTAGTTTGACACCTTATGTCACCAGCAGTTTCTCCTCTCACTCGCTTTTGACCGTCATTTATATCGTTGCTAGTGCCTTGGTTTCAGCGACCTATATCCCTATGGCCAAGTTGCTGGATGTTTGGGGTCGTGCTGAAGGATTTTTGCTCATGGTTGCTTGCGCGACTCTCGGAACAATTCTCATGGCGACGTCGAAGAATCTTGCTACCTTCTGTGCTGCTGAGGTAAGTCTTGCTCCTTTTGCCTAGGTATCCACATCAGTTGACACGAAATAAGGTCTTCTATTCCATCGGATTTGCAGGAATCATATACACAGTAGCAGTCCTTGCAGCCGATGTGACTTCCCTCAGGAACCGAGGATTGGCCTTCGCTTTCACCTCATCTCCATACATGATCACTGCCTTTGCTGGATCCAGGGCTGCGCAGGGATTCCTAGACAATGTGAGCTGGCGATGGGGGTTTGGTGCCTTTGCCATCATCGTCCCTTTTGTCTGCACACCTCTCTACATCCTATTGAAGTTCCACTTCTCAAAGGCCAAGGTCCAAGGAATCATCCCTCCAGAGAGGAGCCCCGACTCTCTTCCACGACAATTCTGGGACGGCCTTCTCGAATTCGATCGTAAGTTTATCAAGTCCATCCCACATTCTAACCTGTATACTAACATCCTATTCTCCAGTACCCGGCGTCTTCCTCTTCGCCGCCGGCCTAACCGTCTTCCTTCTCCCCTTCACCCTCGCCTCCACCGCGCCCAACGGCTGGCGCACGGGCTACATAATCGCCATGATAGTAGTCGGTTTCCTAACCCTCGTCGCCTTCGCCCTCTACGAAAGTTTCGTCGCCCGGTCCCCCTTCCTCAACTACAAATTCCTCACCGACAGAACCGTAATCGGCGCCTGCCTTTTCAACTTCACATACCAGATATCCTACTACTGCTGGAACAGCTACTTCACCTCCTTCCTGCAGGTCGTCTGTAACCTCTCCGTCGCCAATGCCGGATACGTCAACTCCACGTTCCAGGTTGTCTCGGGTGTGCTGCTATTTATCGTGGGATATTTCATCAGGTTGACAGGGAGGTTCAAGTGGTTATTCTTCGCTTGCCTGCCTATTTACATGTTGGGATTGGGATTGATGATCCATTTCCGACAACCGAATCAGTATATCGGATACATCGTCATGTGCGAGATTTTCATCTCGGTGGGCGGAAGTGTTTTCGTCCTGCTGGTTCAGATTGCGGTTCTGGCTTGCGTGGATCATCAACACGTCGCTGCTGTTTTGGCTCTTCTTTACGTTACCGGTGGTATTGGTGATGCGGTGGGAAACACAGTCTCTGGCGCCATCTGGACGAATACGTTTGCAAAGGAATTGGCGAGACAGTTGCCGGCGTCCGAGTTGCCAAAACTGGTCACTATCTACACGAGTTTGACGACGCAGTTGTCGTACCCGGTTGGTAGTGAGGGGCGGATTGCGATTCAGAAGGCTTATGGGTATGCGCAGACGCGTATGCTTGCTGCCGGTGTGGGCATCATGTCGCTGTGTTTCATCTGGGCTTTTCTGATCAGGAATCTGAATGTCAGGGTGAACAAGCAGACCAAGGGTGTTGTGTTTTAGAGCGAGAGAGATGGTGGTGGTTGTAGGCTGTTTGATAATCTGTCGGAGGAGAACTTTGCTTTTGATGAGGCGAAGAGCGCTGATTTGAGTTAGCTAATGTAGAGACGCTCGTTATGGAGATTGATAATACGTACAAGAAATGACTGTTTGATGGCTCTGTCCATTTTCATCTGTTGTTGGAAGTTACCTCTATCCTATACACCTGCTGGATAAGCGTGGGATTCACGTCTGGTAAGACTTGCATCTCAGGTGTCAGGTATATGTACGAATACCGTAGGCATACGAGCAGTTGCTCGTATTGCAGTCTTTTTGGCTCAGTTTACACGGTATTCTAAATGGGTTCTTGACATCAGAACAACCACCGAGGCACATGATCCTCTTTCTTTCAATCTTCTCTCCAGAGAAGGTTGCTTAATTCTTATTGAGGTCTACTCTAGAGAGTAAGATAGTACTAAGTATCTACTTATACTTTTATATAAATAATAATACTAATATTCCTCGTTGGAATTGCGTATATATTTACAAGCTTGTTTGGATTATAATTGTTATAAACGTGATAGTAAGCTTGTTATATTACTTAGGGGGGGACCCCTACTATATACTATAATATGATTATGTTATCACCTTAGCCGTTCCTTCCTTATCAAATACCGGCTTTTCTAAGAAAATACTACGTCCTCGTAGCTAAATCTACTATATAATATATGTTCGTCTATCTATACTTATATTATCCTTATTTAGCTATATTTGTTCCTACCGTATATCTAAACTCCGGGGTTATTATTGCTGTCGTAGACCTCGTAGCCGGCTATTACTTCCTTATCGATAGCGGTCTACTCGTTATCTACGTCGATAGCGGTCTACTTATTGTCTACTTCTTTATTAATAGCGGTCTACTTAAAGATTTCCTTATTAGTAGCTTACTAGGTATCGGTTGCGTTGAAGTTGAGAGCTTACTAGATAAGGACCGTAGGTTCGGGATTGTCTAGTATTTATCCGTCTAAGTATTAGAAGAAGGGGTCTACTAGCGTTTCTCGGGCGTTGATAATCGCTACTTATAGTAAGTCTTAATAGCTATCGTATATTAATTTACCTCCGAATCCTGCCTATAGGAGGAGGCTAATTGCTTTCTAGAATTCCGGGTCGATCTAGTCGTTATATATACCTCGAATATAGCCGTCAACGTAGTTAACCTTATTAGGGTTCTATACTATATTGTTGTCAAGCTGCTTAGCTAGAGTAGCTATCTTATTGCTAAGGACTGCGGCTACGTTCTTTATAGGACCTATTCTATTCTTAGCTTTTCCGCTACTAGTAGGTATAGTTATAAGGTCTGGTTCAGAGCGTAGATTATTACGTTAGAGGCTGTCTAGCGCTCCCGCCTTCTTATAGGCTACGAGATTTTGAATAGCTTCTTATCGGATTATTATTATTATATCGATATAGCGATCGGCTTAGACTACGTAGCGCTTTACTTCGTCCTTGTTTACTTGTCCGTAAACCTAGCGGACTCTAAGTCGAACTTGGTCTAAGTATCGCAGGCCTACGTCGTTGGCGTAGAGCAATCCTATTCCGTCTTTAACGCTAGCTGGGTTCTTAGCGATTATAGCTACGGCATCGTCGTTAGAAGCTGTAGCTCCAATATCAAGATCTAGAGGGGTAGACTCTTTATCCTTATTAATAGACTCTTTATCCTTATTAATAGATTCTTTGTCCTTATTAATAGACTTTATATCTTTATTAATCGCGGGACTGAAGCTATCGGTTGTCTTATTCTTAAGCCTAGGGATAAAGTTGCTAAATAGGCTATCGGTATTAGACGAGTTAGCTTCTTATTTAATCTTCTTAGTAGACGCGCTATCGTCGCCTAGAGATAGTCGCTTCTAAGTCTTAGGGGTCTTTAGTAACGGACTAGCTACTAAAGCTAAGGCGGTAGTACCGACTATCTTATAGACAATTGGTAATGTATCGGCCTGGACTAACGGGAATAGGTACTTAATATAAGCCTTATCGTAGACTTGCTATAGCAACTCTACGTATTTGCCGTAGTAGGAATTAACTAGAGCTTTGTCCTAGTCTAGGAGTTTACTAAGGAGGTACTACTTTACTTTATTGCTCTTGGTTTTGATACTATACAAGGTATCTTAGAGACGGATACCTCGTATAATATTAGGAATATCGATCTCGCCTGGCTAGATAGTCTTAATGAGGTTTTTCTCGAGTAGGGTAAAGACGTAGAAGCGCAAAGTCTTATCGCGCTTAATTAAGGTCTTCGCGAGGCCTACGGCTTGACGCTTTGCCTAGTAGCGGTCGCCTTAGCTTATAAGCGCGGCGGCGTTTGCTTATATATTATTATTTATTAGTCTTGAAATATTATTTATCTTTAAGTTATTATGAAAATATATATATAGAGTTAAAGTAAGAGTAGAAGTAAGAGTAGAAGTAAAGTCTCTAGAATATTATTAATAGAATAGTAGGGCCGTATTATTACCTAATTATAATGTTACCCGGGCCTAAGCCTAAGATACTTATTAATTAGCGTTTACGGGAGATTCTCTTAACGTTCCTATATATCGTATTATAGTCCCGTGTCTTTCTAGCGTATACGGAATTCCGTAACTTGACGTTTGCTTCTGCCGAATAACCTCGTCCGTTTCTCGAGTAGTAGCTCTAGTTGCGGTCGTTGATCGTAGCTAAGGTCGAGAGGTTCTTATCGTGCGTAACGACGTAGTCGATTGAATAGATCTTCCTAGGTAGGAAGTAGTTCCAATTTAAGTATTAAAATGACCGGGTAGATACCCTATATTATTAGTATTTTAAGCTCGCAGGCCAAGTCGCCGATAGTACGGATAATTATAAAAGGTCCGACGCGTGGTTTAGTTAGTTTCCTATTAACTATTCCTAGGATAGAATAATTTTATAGCTTAAGGTAAACTTACTAGCTAACCCTTAGTATCTAGGGTATATAGCTAGCGTCGTATCGTTCCTTCATCTTGACTTGGGCGTAAGAAATACTATCTACGGCTTCGCGTCTCTAGATATCAAATTCTTGAATTGTTGTCGACGTGACATCGATTGCCTCCCGAGGTCTAAATCCGTAGCAGATTTCGTTTAGTAACTTATTAGTACTTTATGAAATCGAGTTATTTATTATAAACTATAGCTACGGTAGGACGTATTGCTATTCAAGCGCTACGTCTAGGTACTTCGATATATAATATCGGAGTACGATCTCAACTATTTGGTTTATTCTTTCGGATTGGCTATCCGTCTATAGGTAGTAGGACGTTAAGTAAAGTAGCTTAGAACCAAGTCTATTAAAGAACGTTATCTATACTACGGACACAAATTTACGATCTTAGTTAGAAATTATAACTATAGGAAGTCTGTTTGGATAATGTTATCCTATATAGTAATATATATAGATAGAGGTTAGGTGCTACTCTCAGGCTAGGGTTATTCCTACCTACTAACTTTACCTGATATAACATGGTGGTTATAGCATAGGGATAGGATATAGTTATAACCTACAAGTTCTCTTACAGGTTATTAATTAAGTAGAATATACTATACTAATAACTAGTCCTTTCTTTATCTTTTCCTTTATTATCTTGTCTTTTTATTGACGTCAATTCACACCTATAT